>BQNB010079421.1:0-30249 GCA_026074375.1 Tanacetum coccineum | reverse complement strand
CAATACCTTTTCTTGTGCCTAACCTTTCCACACTTGTGGCACTTGATCGTACATGGACCAACATGATGAGTAAAGCAACGTTCACATACAAGAAGTGATCCAGAAGACACATTCCCATCAGTAGGAGAAGTAGTCATAGCTCGCGCGTTCCCTTGCTTTTGGTTATTCTATGAAGTTTGGCGTGCGTTGTCCTTATGGTTGCTCTTACCACTACTATTCCCACTTTAAAAGTTCTTCCACTTTTGCATCTTTCCTTCTAAAATCCTTTCATCTCTAGCTTGCGATTTTTATTCCATCAACTTATGGGCTATACGCACAACTTCCTTCAAGTTGGCAGGTCTAGAAGAAGTGACCTCACCCTTGATGTTATCAGTCAATCCCCGGATGTATGCATCAACCTTCACACTTTCTGGCTCAACCATCCTTGGACACATCAAAGCTAACTCATTGAACCTTTGAGTATAAGAAACAATGTTATACTCCTTAAACTTCAGGTTCCACAATTCATGCTCTATTCTTTGAAGTTCTTCTATCGGACAAAACTATGCAGTCATCAGTTGCTTCATTTCAGTTCGAGGCTTTTGGTTCACAGTCTCTAAACCCATGGTTGCAACCTTAGCATTCCACCAAGTTAAAGCAGGTCCTTGTAGTGTTGCAGCAACAAACTTAACCTTCTTGCCCTCTGCACATTCACTGATTCCAAAAACACTCTCAGTTTTCTCGAACCATCTTTGTTATTCAACAGCTCCTTTAGTACCGTGAAAAACAATAGGATTGCACTTCATAAACCCAGCGAAACTGCACTCACGAACAACAGGTGCAGCATCTTGACCCCTAACTGGTCCAGATCCTCTAGCATCATTTCCAGCATTCGCATGTCTAGCCCGCTCAGCATCAATAGCAACATCGACACTCTCTTTGATCATTCGACGAATGGCAGCTTGAGTCAAAGGTACAGACTTTGGAGGCATGATTCTGTCACATCACATAAGAAAACAATCTGATAAGCATTCCATAAACAGGATATCTCATAAACATGGCACAATGACAATCAATGACAACAACAGCTCACCCACATCAAGTATATTACAAAAGATAGTCATTCATTTTTCATCACAAAAGAGTTAATACATAGTTGCATTGTTTCATGAAATGATACAAATCGTTACAACTAATAGCACTAATTCTACTAACTGAGGATTCAGTTTAGTGATTACACAATAAAGATACCACAATTGAAACCAAACTACTAAGAATCACGAGGAGATCCTCGCGGCTTAAATGATGGACTCTTCTCATCTTCAATCGGAACATCAATAGCTTCATTCGGTCTTTCTTCAAACACAAATCCTTTACGAATCATCTCTTGATAGAACTCATGAGCTTGAACTCTAGTCCAATAGAGATTTCTCTCGACTCGTTCATTCTGCATACGAAGGAATATGTTGCTAAACCTTGCTTCTTCAAGTTCTTTCTTCAATTTCTTACTCTCAGGTTTGTCTTCAGCATTACCAAGCTTTTCGACCAGTTTTTCCATTGCAGCTGTTCCTTGCTCCACACTAGAACGCACTTCATTACCCAAATCCAAAATCAACTTACCATAATACTCGTCCTTTGCTTTTCCTTTCTTCTTGACCAATGCATGCGCCATCTCGCGACCACACAGCCGTCTTGAAAGAGAAGCCATCCGACCAAAAAAAGAGTTAATGTCCCTCCTCATGAGACTAGGCAATAGACCATCAATGTCCTATCAAAGGAAAGGAGCGGCAGACGATTCACCTACCTCATGGACACTAGTAGGAACAGTCGTATCCTCGGACTCGATCGTGTTCTCCACCTCAATCACATCTTCAGGCTCTGACTCAGAAGCAGGCGGCGGAGGGTTAAGAGGATCCACCTCTTCATAAGGATATGTCAACTCCGGCTTATTCTCATCTTCCTCAATGTCGACTTCCATATCATCTTCTTCTTCTTGGGGTTCTTCTTCTTCTTTAAATTCTTCCTATTCCGGGTCCTCGTCTTCATCTAGTAAGACAGGCTTGGGAACAACAGGAACATCATCGTGTTGATTCGGCTCAACAACTGGTACATCATCCACATGATCGAGAGGAATTACGGTCACCATGATAATCTAGGAAATATCATATAATACTTACTCAATAGAAATTCTTATTCGAATGCTATTACTAAAATAACAGTTCGCATAAAAGCGCAACAAATGAAAATTCACAATTCGTTACATTCTCGTTCAGTATATACCTCAATTATACTCTAAACATATATAATAGTAATAATCATTATATAATCACATGCCATTCTATGCATACAGCACATGCATAAATGTACCAATACATAACAATTTATGCATACAACACATGCACAAATATACCTATACACAACAATTTATACATATAACACATACGTAAATATACCTTTTCTTTCTATATGTAACCAATGGCAACGAGGAGTCTTGGCGTGCGTGTAGAAGCGTTATAGTTTAGGTTTTCAAAAAGACTCGACCTAGTTCTCTATAACCTTAGGCTCTTGATACCACTCTGTAACACCCCCATCCAAAGGACATTAGATTGCGCAGCGGAATTAGCAATTGGGTGTTACTAAATAGCACCATTCACCAAGACAATAGAAAACGACCCAAATGAGACGTTTAACAAACATGTGTTCTATTATTAATCAGAGTAAAACGCGTTCCGGTCCCCACATAATCGCAACCACAACCATTACAACATTTCAAAAACTATTGTTTCAAAATAAAGACGTTTTTTAGAATAACTTAAGACATTGTTTTTTAAAGACAAGGAACACACAAGTAGTCTTTCACCAAATCCATCACACGCACGACACCTCCACGCCATCGTTGCCTTCATCCTTGGTTACCTGGGATTTAACATGTTTAAAACGTCAACAACAATGTTGAGTGAAATTCATAGAGTTTAAAATAATTAATAAGCAATAATCTTTGAACACATAATTAGTTCTCGGGAAAACAAAGCAACAAATGCAATGTGTATCAACTTTTTTTCTTTCACGCAATAAGCTCATGACACCGAACGTTAACACTACATATGCCATTTCATATGTTAATGTGCCCCAAAACAAGGTATTATTGTCATATACCTATTACTTCTAAATACAAAATGTCCGTTTGACAGGGTGTTCACAAGGATTCATACCCCGGACAGGGTTGTCAAACCCAATAGATCTATTTAATGCATTAGCGTTCACCTCACAAGGCGATTAACGGTTCATGAAATAAGGGACTTCGACAATAGCTACTTATGCGGAAACAATCTCATATTCGGGTCCAGCATACCATAAAATCATATGTGTTCGATTTTATAAAACAAACATGTATCCCCCTCGCGGGTTTAAAAACAATCAAAAGATTTAAATGCGAGGCTATGAACTCACCTTAAGCAAAAGATCCAATTCAATCAAATCAACAAGCGCAAATAGCTTCACGTCTTAACCGCGACCTATATAATACATATATAGCGGTACGTGACTAAAAGTATAATAACTCATATAATACATACTTGCATCTATATATATCACTATTACGTACATACAATCATATACTAAAATCTCCAAGTGCGACGCAAAACATTTCACTTTGACGCACTTAACAATATTACGACACTTTTCCACAAAGTTTCCAGTTTTAGAAGGTTACCGAAAGTAAGGATAATATAATCTGAACTTCATAATTCGTTATCAATTAACTAACATTACAAATCCTTTACTCATTATATACTATATTCAAAAGTTTACGCAAGTTTGACTATCAAAAGTCAAACTTCGTTGTTGACTTTTACACCAAAAATTACCAAACTTCACTCGGCCGTAAAACGTTCATTATTAAGAGTTACGTGACGATCCTGTAACACCCCCAAACTACGATACGCAACGGAATACAACATTTGGGGTGCTACTTAATAATACATGTAAACGTTCAAAGATACGTTTATAAAAACACAATTTCATTTATTAGAAATATCAGAGTTACATAGGTCCTAATACCATTATAGAAATTAAATTTCTAAAAGTCACAACACGACTTGATTTCTAAAACACTTGTTTTGTTTATGACAGAACTTCACCAAGGTGCCGTCTTTGATATCCGCGTTCCGTCCCATTCAAGCCATCAACAATACCTAACCTGAGATACATGCTTAAAAACGTCATCAAAACGTTGAGTGAATTCATAGAGTTTACAAATAATAGTTAGAACACATAATTTGGTTCAACAAAGAGTATAACGTTGGCTCGTAAGTCAAGTTATAAAAATAGTGATTTCTAACTAAAGAACCCTTGTACCGAAACTTAACACATTCATCCCGTAGGACGAAATCATGTCCTAGAAGTATGCCACTTCTCCTAATACTAACCACAAAATGTTCGTTTGACAAGGTGGTCCCAACGGATTCAAATTAAACTCTTCGCAAGAAGCGAATATCAAGATATATATAATCGTATACCATAGAACGGATGCCGTATATATATATATATTCATATATATAATTATTACTTGTACCAAGTGTCAACCACTTGTTAAGCACATAATATGCAATCAAATATATACCATATAAGGCTTTTGAGGATCAGGAACAACACGCGCGCGGATATCGGACATCGGTGAAAGACACGTGAAACTTTTTCAAAAACAGTTGTAGTCCAAGTTTTGTAAAACGACTTAGTTCACTACAACTCGTGCTCTGATACCACTCTGTAACACCCCCAAACTACGATACACAGCGGAATACAACATTGGGGGTGCTACTTCATAATACAAGCACACGAGTCCTAATAAACGTTCAAAGATACGTTTATAAAACACGATTTCATTTATTAGAAAGATCAGAGTTACATAGGTCCCAATACCATTATAGAAATTATTTCTAAAAGTCACAACACGACTTGATTTCTAAAACACTTGTTTAGTTTATGACACTACTTCACCGAGACACCGTCCTTGATATCCGATTTCCGTCCCATCCAGCCATCAACAGCAATTAACCTGAGATACATGCTTAAAAAGCCAACAAAACGTTGAGTGGATTCATAGAGTTTACAAATAATAGTTAGAACGCATATTTTGGTTCAACAAAACATATAACGTTGGCTCGTGAGTCAAGTTATAAAAATAATGATTTCCAACTAAAGAGCCCGTGTACCGAAACTTAACACATTCATCCCGTAGGACGAAATCATGTCCGAGAAGTATGCCACCTCTCATAATACTAACCACAAAATGTCTGTTTGACAGGGTGGTCCTAACGGATTCAAACCCCGGATAGGGTTGTCAAAACCAATAGATCTATTTAATGCATTAGCGTTCACCAACACATGGTAACTAACGGTCACACAGCAAAAAGGCATATACTCAGTAGTGAAGGAATCATATTCAAGTATCAAAAATAGTTTGCGTTCAATTTCACAAAACAAGCAATGTATCCCCCTCGCGGAGTTAAAAACATGGAAAACTTTAAAAGCGAGGCTATGAACTCACCTTTGATCAAAAGCCGATAATCAAACAATGAAGTCTAGCACGAAATCCACAAACGCGATAACGACCTATAATTAGAGTCGCTCGATTACTATACCGAAAAGTATAATCAACGATGCGTACATCGTATCAACAAAATCATATATATATAGTATATATATATTCACACATGTGATGAGAAATCCACTTGCGCGACCTAAATCCCAAAACCCCACTTTATTGAGTTATAATTATTCCTCACGTTTTATCTTACGTGACTTTAATTGAAAACTTTATATTTTCGATAACTTTCTATTTTTAGAAAGTTACTATTTTCATAAAGGTATCATCTTTGGTAAGTCTCGTTATCAAAATATATTTGTGATAAGATTTAGTTATCTCGTCGAATCCTCGACCGTCAATGTGGTTACCAACTACTCATATCGATATTATTTTTCGATTATTACTGAAGTTTCTATTTTTAGAATATACCCCGTTCGTATCCATCGTTAAGTCTAAAATGTCTTACTCTTAGTGATAATAGCGTTTTCTCACTTTTATTATGTCCGTCAAGTTTAGTATTAACCCGTTGACTTTCAAAAGTCAACGCTAGACTTTGTTTGACTTTTATACTTATATTTATTTTTACCCAAATCTGACCCGTGCCAAACGACCTTTTAAATCATATTTTCACGATTCTGCCAAAGAAGAAATTTTATGCGAAACGATATTCCGGACAACTTTTTAGTTTTAGCCGAGACCTGAATCTCGACAGAAAATGACCAAAACGCCCTTTCTCAGTTCTGTTGTTACTTGTATTTTTAATAAAACGCAGCTGTTTGACCATCAGTTTTGACCCGCTATATCATGTTTTCGTGACTTTGACAAAAAAGAGATTTTATAGAAAACGTCATTCTAGACAACTTTCGTGTTTTCCCGGATGGCCGAAACGGATTCGAAAGTGCCCAAAACGGCCGTCGAAAATCTGATCAGCAACCAATTTACTAAACATAGCTGAATGGAAATTCTTAAGATTTCCAAACTTGTTTTTGCCGTAACTTCTTCGTTATAAGGAGTCGCGGGACGTTTGAATTATTGAAACGTACATTAGGACGAACTCTATCATATTTCAACATAGAAAAAAAAAATCAGATTTCACAAAATCTCGAACCTCGAAATACGCGCTCTGTTTTCTGCTCGAATTTACAAGTTACAAAACACGCCAAAATCCATTTTTGACCCAAAAACCATCCCACAACTTATCTAGAATAGCCTATACATGATATCTATTTCGCTCAATCAACCCAATCAAAATCTAAACTAGACGACGCAAGTTTCGTCGGATTTCATCACATATATTTTTCGATAACTAATTAAATCGCGAAAACAAAATAAACTACAAGTAATTAGAAACGCTCACAATGCTATACGAGGTAAGTCGGACTCGATCAACAATCATCTTGTTCCTCCTTTGTGGCTTCGAACCCGCGGCCAAAACAAATAACCGAACCAAACAAAGTTTTGACCAAAACAACTTCAAGATAACAACAATCTACTCCCAATCAACACACTTTTAACCCGAAAACTTCTCATTCAAACCCGGAATCAACTTCATTCAAAACTCTATGCATGTGGGATTTTATTACATGGAAACGTAGGCCTTAATGAGGGGATTAAGAAAATGTATTTAGATCGTATTGCATGTCGGTTTTTAAGTGGCGGTGGTGATGTTATGGTGGTGGTGACCGGCGGTGGACAAGGAGAGACAAAGAGATGAGAAAACTTTTTTGTAAAAAAAGATATAATGTGTGTATGAGTTTCTTTATATAGAAATCAAGTTTAGCCATTTGACACTTTTGGTCCCTCCATCATTTAAGTCTTGCAAAATAAGTACAAAGGATGTTTGTTTCGTTATGTAGCCGACCAAAGACTCGGGATCATTTTTCCGTGATATTATGACGTCGAATTCGCGATCGTCATACGCCTCGTGAAACTCGGTTTGTTACATTCCACCCACCTTAAGGGAGCGCCGTCCCGGTGCTCGGTCCTTCTTACTCGTCTCATCATTCGTTCATGGCATGACGACTTCTCGTCATCACGCAGACTCCTACGTTATCAAATGAGGTAAAACAAGTCGCGAAAATATATTTCGCAAAACCAAAATCACTCTTCTAATTTTTCCCTATCGTAAGCCTTTCACAAGGGACCGATATACTCACGAATGTATCCGATCATCACTCGGTTTTATCGAGAGACTTTCTAAAATAATGATCCGATTTCCAAACTTAGTTGGGATCATAAAAACTTCATAATAAGCGCACCTTGTTTATCAAACCAAGGCCGAACTAGATGAATAGTCGTTAATAAAAATCACAATATATGTCGCACTCAATTACGGAAGTATAACAATATTCAAACCGAGAATAGACTTTAATTACAAAAATCCAAAACATAACGTTGATAACGAAAACTAAGATATACGTCAATAATCAAATTCCGATATATATATATATATATATACTATATATATATATTAATAGTAATATATATAATCTAATATATATGACTTATATCAATTATCCAAATCTAAATGCTCATTATTATTCAAAAGTAAAAATACAAGTCCGCCCTCCGGTCTCATTCAACAATGCCTCCCAGTTGCAGAAAATAATCCGAAACAACATTAGGTTCCTAATCATCTAACGTATTGTTACACATAATCACATAAGTACCTATTAACCTAGCCTGTCTTTTACGTGATGATCCGATGAATTGCCTCATACCAAATGCATCATCAAGTCCCTTTCTCAACCAAGCATTGACGATATTATCACATATCGGATTCGCCTTTCCCTTTAGGAGCTGTTCGGCATAATTTTCATTCTAAAACTAGATTATACTCCCCCCAGTCACATTTCCTCATTGTACCGAGCTTCCACAAAGTCAAGCCATCACGACGATAATTCCAACATAAACACGGCTAATTCTGAATTAGGCTACACTCACTCTCATGGTACGACTTCAAGCCATAATCGCACAAACTTTCGGCGATGTCCCACTCAACCTAATTACGTCAAATTTCTCACTTGGGCGATTACACATTCGCTTACACCATCCTAAACCTGATCACTACTTGGCCATGAAAAAGAGACATGAACGCTCACTACCATTTAAAGCACATAGCACATAAAGGACATATTCCACATAATTTGGCGGCGACAACCCCGCTACAATACATAATGTCAAATGACAAATCAAAATCAATTAAGAAAACAATGAGCATCATGGACTTATTGCTCGTTCGACAAGATCAAAAATTTTAATGTTTCTCCATGGCGATTAACATCATTGGTTTGTTCCCTTCTCATCGCGTGGCGTCATTGATGAATCAAATCATCAGGTCGATATACTCACATCCGAATTCAATACTATCTGCTTGACTTAATACGTGGCTATCTTGGTTGTTCTCAAGTAAGGAAACGGAGCTTACCATTTAGCTAGAATCTCAATCAATTCGCCACTCTTTATGTCCTTGGGTCGTCACGTCCTGGAGTAAGGGCCACTACACTTAACCGTAGGTCAAGTATCGTATAGTATCTTACTAAAATCCTTGACGTTATAAGGTATACTTACGACTACACTACCACTACACTCCATTTCGAGGAAAGAAGTCTTCTTCACGGCCATCAGTTGATACATTTAAGGCATCATACATCCAATGTAGGAGAAGTCTTCTCCAATTCTCGCTTTCAACCTCGGGACTATCGCAGCTTCCACTCTCCTTAGGAATCTTTACATCTCCAAGATGATCCCTTCTCAGTGTCGATATCAGGTTTACACCCTTGATAACTCAAATCTATCATTGCTTACTAGCACACCGACTATACTTGGTCTTGACACGTCTTTATAACCATCACCGCTCTTAAATACTATGAAGTAAACATCACCCTTTTCAATACACACTCATTCAGAACAATACCGTACGTATTTTTGCTTTGGAACGACTCGGTCATAATGACTCGCATGAGACTCTCTCCATGCAGTCAATAAGAGTAGGGTCACTTGCATAAGTATCCGTAGTAGGGTAAAATTATTTTCTCCTTCCGGAAGCTTGACCCAAACATTTATATAACACCCTGTGTTTTCAAGTCATTGATGACATCAATAAATTCACAATGTACCTTTTGTATTGTATGCATTTGCTTTTTTATATAATTCGTATTTGTTGTCGTAAAACTCGTAAATGTCGTATTTTATTCGTTATAGCTCCGTTTTTAGTGATTCTTTCGAGGACGTTCTTGTATTTGAAAGTTCTATATTTTTAGGAGGTTTACAAAAATACAACTTTCTGTCATGAATAGTAACTTTTATAAAAATAGTTTTATAAAAGTATTAATTGTCATAAACTCGCGAAATTCATAACTTGTTCGTTATTAATTGAAAAATTACGATTCTTATCATTTTGGAATCCTAAAAATGTGTATTATTTATTAAAAATATTAATACTTGCTGTTTATAATTTTTATAAAAATGTTTTTATAAAAATTTACTTACGACTTCGTTTATTAACGTATAACTCGTTTTTAACGTAACTTTTTCGTTATTAATCCGTTTAACAAGTTTCTTACTTTTTCGGAATCGTCGTGAAATGTATTATCTCATAAAAATATAAAATGGGTATGTTAAATTTCGAATTTTGGACAGCAAGATTGATTGAGTTTGTTAAGTCCATTTTTACCCTTTTCTTTATACTTTACCATTTTTGTATTTTACCACAAATCTCATATATCATATATATTATAATTAATACATATATTAAGTGTCCATTGTCCATATTAGTCCTCATATGTCCAAGTTACCAAGGTTAACAAATCCATGATAATACTTAATATCATCACTTTACTTATGAAATCTCTAATTTAACGTAGTTTTTTATCCATACCTATATTTATAACCTAACCAAGTGTTACAAGTGTATTTTTCCCAGATAACTTAGCATGATTTTAGTGTTCAAGTAACATTAATATGAGTCCATAATTAATATTAACATGTCTTATGTATTTCTTTATCTTGAAACATATTATGAAACTATAAAAACCCTAATTATCCCATAATCATTTTCATGTTAACCAAGAGTGTAAATCATTTGTGTAACCATTTTAACATGATGTCCTCAACATCATAAGGTATATAAAAGTGTACATTATGATGACAACAAATAAAAACTTCTTTTTACATGTTAATAATCCTAAATGGTAGATGTTAAGCCTAAATAGAATACCCATAGCATAAAAATGAAAATTATAAGAACATAAAGAGTTCAAGTAAACCCATTTTTTTTTTTTTTTTTTTTTTTTTTTTTTAAAAATTTTATTTTTTTTTTTTTTTTTTTTTAATTTTTTTTTTTTTTTAATTTTTTTTTTTTTCCTTATGAGGTATATGATGATGATAAGCTAGTGCAAAACCCTCGTTTAGGCCACAAAACCAAAGCTTGCACAAATAATACCCTGTTTTTCTTAACAAAAACCTACATTCCTTTTCTTGATTAATACTTGTAAATGGTGATTCAATGGATGGAAACACCTTAGAATGTCTTAGGATAGATGTGTATAAAAGTGTATGGGTTGTATAAAACTTGATATGGGTTTGTTAGAGTGCTTGTCTATTGCCGTAGCAATATAGAGGACCAAAGGGAAGTTTGTTTGATTTTTTTACTAAGTGTTTACTTGTAAGACTTCTCTTACTAGATGATACTTGTATATAAGGTGTATAACTAGTCAAGGGAACATGGAATGGTTCAAGGGATGGTCTTTAGGTCTTAGGAATGGGTTTGGTCTTGGTCTAAGTCAAAGAAACAAAGCATGGTGTTGCATTTATGAAGTATGGTGTAGTATTTGACCAAATGGAAGTTTTTCTTATTTTTCTTTGTATAACTTGCCATAAATTCGGCATATACATGAAACATGATATAATTTGATAATTTATATGTATTGGGTATAAATAAGGGGTATTTGTTGAGGGTCGAAAAGTTTTTGTGTGTTCTGGGAGTGCCTACACGCAATTTTAACGCGAAACGTATACACTTTAACGTATCCGATAAAAATAGAAATAACAAAGTTAATAGTTTAACCTCAAATAATTATATAACCCTTGCATGATAAAAACATTTATTTGTTTTGATGCCCTGTACATTGCACGCTAATGTTTTGGCGTAACGCGATTTAACCTAACGTTTACAATTTCAAGCAAACACGTACAATTCAAAAAGGTACATTGTGAATTTATTGATGTCGTCAATGACTTGAAAACACAGGGTGTTATAGACTTCCCCCGTTAAACGAGCCTTGTCCTCAAGGCTCACGATGCAGCACTTGACGACGGTGTGGTCTTGGTGAAGAGGTGTGGATATTTCTTCTTGAATTGTCTTCACGCTCACACGAAAACTCAGGACCTCTCTTGAGTATCCATCAACTTTAACCAATGGAATCCGACTTCGCTTCAACCGTTTAACTTCACGGCCCACTATTTCTAATGGTTCCTCAAACATATGAAGCATGGTCATCAAGAAGAAGTCCATCCAACGTAACTCTAATGGTTCGTCGGCATGACACTTTTTCAGATTAGATACATGAAATGTATTATGAACTCTACTCAACTCTTCTGGAAGTTCAAGCTTGTAAGCAACTTCTCCAACCCTTTCTATCACCTTAAAAGGTCCAACATACCTAGGGTTCAACTTCCCCCGTTTGCCAAAACGCACGACCCCTTTCCAAGGCGAGACCTTAAGCATGACTTTGTCCCCGACTTGGAATTCCATCGGTTTACGCTTCAAGTCAGCGTAACTCTTCTGTCGATCTCGAGCAGCTTGCATCCTTTGTTTGATCTGGATGATTTTCTCAGTGGTCTCTTGGATCAGTTCTGGACCGAGTATTTGAGCTTCTCCAACTTCAGTCCAACAAACAGGTGAACGACACTTCCGACCATAAAGTGCTTCAAATGGTGCGGCCTTGATGCTAGCGTGATAGCTATTGTTGTATGAAAACTCGACTAATGGCAAATGGTTAACCCAACCCTTTCCAAAGTCGATTGCACAAGCACGTAACATATCCTCGAGAGTTTGAATGGTCCTCTCGCTTTGCCCGTCTGTTTGTGGATGGTACGCAGTACTCATATCCAAATTTGTACCCAAAGCGTTCTGAAGTGACCTCCATAATATTGCGAATCTCGGGTCACGATCGCAAATGATTGAGACGGGTATCCCATGCCTCGCGACCACCTCCTTTAAGTACAATCGTGCAAGTTTATCCAAGGGATCAGTCTCTCTCATCGGTGTGAAGATCGCAGACTTAGTGAGTCGGTCAACGATTACCCAAATTGTATCATAGCCTTGAGACGTCTTAGGAAGCTTTGTGAGCAAAATCCAGGTATGTTATCCCCACTTCCCATCGGTATCTTGGTTTGTACCCAACAATCCCCGATGGCCTTGAATGTTTCGGGCCTTGACCTTAGCACGCAGGTCAAACACTAGTATTAACATAAGTGGCTAATGTCAGCTTTCATGTTGGGCCCACCAAAAGAACTTCTTCATGTCTTGGTACATTTTGTCGGAACCCGGATGAATAGAGTATTTTGATTTATGGGATTCGTGCATGATCACAGTCCGCAAATCGCCATAACAAGGTAACCAGCTCCTGCCATTTAGGCACAGGGTTCCATCCGCACGTGGTTCCAACTTTTGTTCTCTAATAGCTTCTGGAAATTTAGCATTTTCAACCAACATTCCCCCAACGTCTTCACTCTTAATGTTCTCGGGTTTTTGCGCTTCGGTCTGAGCATTTAAGATTTGTTTGGGAAGGTCCAAACTAATTGTCATAACCCAATGCTCGAACTCCTTAGGCGGTGGTTTCTCAGTCTTTCCTGCTTAAAGCATCAGCAACGACATTTGCTTTCCCCGGGTGATAACGAATATCGCAATCGTAATCACTTAGCAATTCTAACCATCGGCGTTGCCTCATGTTCAACTCTTTTTGATCTAAAATGTGTTGCAAACTCTTGTGATCGGTATACACCGTACACTTAGTTCCATATAAATAATGTCTCCAGATCTTGAGAGCGAACACCACTGCACCGAGTTCTAAATCATGAGTCGTGTAGTTTTTCTCATGAATTTTTAACTGGCGTGATGCATAAGAAATCACCTTCTCTCTTTGCATCAACACAGCGCCCAAACCTTTCTTTGAAGCATCGCAGTATGCGATGAAGTCTTTGTTTCCTTCGGTAATTGCCAGATGGAGCCACTGCATAACTTTTGACCATTCAACAGCTGAAAAGCGCTTCCTTATGTTTAATCGCCCCATTCAAACTTAAACATTCTTTTGAGTAAGCTTGCATTGGGGGGGGGGGGGGGGGGTTTTTGCGATCTTTGAAAACCCTTCAAGAATCTTCGATAGTATCCAGCAAGACCTTAAAAATATGACGAGATCTTCGTTGGTGACTTAGAGATGCCCAATCTTTAATGGATTCAATCTTGGTTGGATCCACATGAATTCCCTCACTATCGATCACATGACCGAGGAATTGTACTTTGGGGATCCAAAATTCGCACTTGGAAAATTTTGCATACAACTCCTCTTTCTTCAACAACTCCAATATTATCTTCAGATGCTCTTCGTGCTCTTGCTTGTTCTTGAATAGATTCAAAAATCATCACTTAAAGAGCAATACTAATTTGTTCCAGATATGGTTTGCAGACTGGTTTCATGAGGTCCATAAACCACAGCAGGTGCGTTAAGTCAAACCAAACGGCATCACTTGGAATTCGTAATGTCCATATCGATTTCTGAAGGCAGTCTTCAGAATGTCTTCTTCTCGAACCCTTAATTGATGATAACCTGACCTTAGGTCGATTTTCGAGTAGACACTCGACCCTTGAAGCTGATCAAATAAATCATCAATTCTTGGGAGCGGATAACGGTTCTTCACCGTTAGTTTATTTAATTCCCGGTAATCAATGCACATCCGGAATGATCCGTCTTTCTTCTTGACAAACAAGACCGGAGCTCCCCAAGGTGAGGAACTGGGTCTTATAAAGCCTTTATCGGACAATTTCTTTCAGTTGCTCCAGGATAAACTTCATCTCGGAAGGCGCTAATCGATAAGGCGCTCGAGCTACAGGTGCAGTACCAGGTACCAAATCGATTTGGAACTCCACTTGTCGTGTCAGAGGAAGACCCGACAAGTCTTCAGGAAATACTTCAGGAAAGTCCTGAACTATTGGTAAGTCTTCAAGTCGCTTCTTCTCCGACTTATCTTCAACCTCTTTCGTAGTAACATGTGCCAGAAAGATAGGAAACCCTTTTTCCATTGGTACATTGCGTTTAGACATGAAATGATGTTTTATCGTGTCGCATTTCCTGGGTTACTTCCATCACCTTGTGATGAAATAGCGGTTTTTTATTCTTCCAGGGAATGCGAGACAACTTCTCGGCACACATGAATGACTCCTTGGACTTTCGTCCAACCAATCCATACCGATTATAGCATCAAAACTACCAAGTTCTACAGGCATTAAGTTTTAATGTTGAATTGGTGGTTTAGAAATTTAAATGTGCAACCCTTAAGTATAGTTTACCCAATATCCTCGCCGTCACCAGTTTGACATCATAATAGTGATCTAGGGTAGATGGCGGTGATGTCAAATTGGAGCTAAATGTAGTAACACAAAACTTCGATCGGCACCCTATCAAATAAGATATAAGCATAGCTGTTGTTTAAAGGACGTACCCGAACGATATTGTCTGGGATTTGCCCCCGCAATCCAACACATACATCCTCGCTGGGCCCTGACATTTCCAGCTTGATTACCACGGTCATTGTTTCTTATCTTGGGCAGTTTCTTCTAAAATGGCCTAGATCTCCACACTCAAAGCAAACCATGCCCCTACTGATTTTTGTTGTTGTTGTTACGGTTTGTCGAGTTTGTTGTTGTTGTTACGTGTTTGTTAGTTGTTGTTGTTGGCATTTGCAGGTCGGCTCCTACAATCTTGGGTCAGATGACCAACCCCGCTTTGCAGTATTGCACCTAGGTTGTCAAAGGCCTTCATGATGTAGTTATACTTGGAAACACCGAGGTTTAGACCCGGCGTAAATGATTTCCTGCCACAATTTGCCTGCAGTGTAAGGCCTAGCCGCTGTGTTTCTGCCTCTTATTATGTTGGTTTTGATTGTTCTTAGAAAGATCGTCATACTTTCTTTTCGTTTCTACCTGACGTTCAGCATAGGCCTGGTCTTTCCTCCATCAACTCAGTTGTAAACTCAATAACTTCTTGCATGGTCCTATGATTTTGATGCCTATTACACTGCCAAGTATCATATCGAGGCAATCCACCGATAACTTTTCAATCTGTCTACCTCCTTCTGGGAAACATTCTAGAACACATCAAAGCTAGTTTGCTGAAATCGCGACTATAGTCACCACATCGTGCCCTTGACCTGAATTCCACATCTCAGTCTCAATCTTCTTGAACTCACCCCTCAGGGCAGTATTTATCATTCATGCATTTTCTTTAGTGCTTCCCATTCATGGCATTACTGCTTCAAGTATGGTGGTCTTAACAATGGGCTATTCCACCATGTAAGAGCATAAAAAAAAACATCTTGCAGAGTGCAAGTCGCGAAATTGAACTTGGCTAGTTGTTGGGCAATTGCTAATGCTAAACACAGACTCCATTTTCTCAAACCATCGAGTAAGTCTGACGACTCCCTCAGTGCCTTTGAAGTCCAAAGGTTTACATTTCAAGAATTCAGAGTAAGAGCATTCGCGAGCAGCTTGGGCTGGCCTTGGTCCTGAGCCATTGCTATTGTAGCCATTCCTAACCCTGCTTGCTTTTGCTTCAGCCATTGCAGCAGCAACTCCTTGGTCAATTAAGGCCTGAAGTTGTGCTTCAGTAACCGTTGTGGTTATTGGGGCTGGTGTAACTGGAGTTGATCTTGTGGTTCTCTTTGGTGCCATTTTCTTCAATCAGAAGAAAATGCAATACCCGTTAGATTTCAAAACAATCATAACGTGACATAACATATGCATCATAAATAAAAAGATTACATCACACAGTGAAATATATAACCAACACAAGATCGACATAACATAATACATCCATTCCATATATAATCTGGAAATATACATGATCTGTTTGGTACACAATGCTTCCCTATCGCTAGGTTACAAAATGAAAATCAACATAGAGCCCTACAAGCCGGGAGTTACCCGTAATACTTAGTAGGCTATACATGATAACTAATCAAAAACAAAAGATCTATACCGCCTGCTAGCTGGGAGTAACCCATAAAACTTAACAGACTGCATAGTAGATACAATCATAATCAAAGTCTAGGAACTGCTACCAGTGTCCTCCAATGTGTCAACGCGTGCTCCAGCCTCCAAGGCCTGGGTACGCATGATATACTGAACAGCAAGATCATCTGCAGCCTGACGCTGCCACTCGTGGCGACGCGCATCAGTCTCTAATACTGTAACTCGTGCCTCTAATGCCCTGCAGTGAGCTTCAGACCTAGCCAAGTCCTGACGGGTCTGAATACTCTCTTGCTCGTAAGCAAGTCTCTCTCTCCTCAATACCTCAATCTCAGCTCTCACAGCTGCACGATCCGTCTGGGCATCGTGATGTCGTGTACAAAACTCTGAACTCTCTCTAGTGCAAACATCTACCTGGTAACTGACCCTCCTGTTGACCAACTCTAAGGCGGTCATAATCCTCCTCTCAGTATCTAGGAGTCTGGTCTCTATAGTGGGTCCTGGCTGTCTCGCAGCAGCAGCAGCAGAACTCTCTCCAATCTCACACCCAGGTCTGGGAGTAGTAAGTAGTAGTCTCTTCCGAGGCGGCGTGTCAGCCTCGGGAATATCAGCTCTGCGGCTAGTAGATGGTGCAGGTAGAGGGATAGGTAACAATGGTGGGGTCCCTGATGGGTGTAGTGAATGATAGAAGGCTGATGCTATATCTCCATCCAACCTCGAGTGCGCTAGGACTAGAGGTCGAATCCGGGAGCTAGAAAGGATGTGGTAGTAGAGATGTAGGGCTCTCGCCTCAATCTGGCACCAAGTCCTCAGGATGTCATCAGGCTCCGAATGTACATGGGTACATGGTCCCGCAGAGTACATACTCTGGAGAATGTGGTGCCTGCTCCAACAACTGTCGGGCAGCCTCCTCGTAAGGATTCTCAGATGGAATACTCTAAGATCGTGCCTCAGAGTGAACAGACGTATAGGTAACGGCAGAGGTATCTGCATCTGACATGACTACTGTGACCAGCAGAAATAACTTAGATGAGTATATTATATAAGGCTCTTATTGTAATATACGTAATATATTATAACCACGTATATCAATATAATGGCAGTCTAGTCCCACTAATGCAACAAATAGTGTATGCATGAATGTATGCACATATGTATGTCCCGTGTACAACCCCGTTGTATGAATTCGTTGTTTTTGAAAAGTGTTTATATTCACACAAAAAAACATTGACCTGGTTCTCTATAACCTTGCTCTCGATACCAATCTGAAACCCTGGTTATTTAGTAAGGTGTGCCCCCAAATTAGGCGCAGCGGAATAAGGATCCGGGCATGTTACTTCAAGATCAATAGCACAAGAAAAGTTTAAGAAACGCACAGAAAAGTCGTTTAAAATGATACATTGATTTAATTGAAAATTTAAAAACAAAGCATATAGCTTTACTGTTCATTTGCCGAATATTACAAAATCTACAATACATTTCCCCAAAAGTATGCACCTAAATCTAAAGCGATATTTGTGGAGGACCACCTCCAAAATATAACCCAATGCATCCTTGGCATCCCATGCCTATTGATCTCCTGAAAACATTGCTTAAAAACGTCAACAAAATTGTTGGTGAATTCATAGGTTTGATAAAATCATAATGTGCAGGACCGCAAGTCTTTTTAGTGATAATGCAACACATGCAGATCTCACAAAAACAAGATTACATTTACACTAAGCTCATGACACTGAAGCTCGACAATCTTTCTTGCAATTAAACTATATATTGCAATTTACGCCCATCCGGATGTCTAACCCTAAACATCCAAAATTCGACATGCTATAACGTTCGTTCACGGTGATAGCTAGTCACCCGAACGGGGAGGTCGTTTCCCGAATAGATCTATTAAATAACATTCGCGCTCACATAGTGTAATTCCCAACTACATCTATGCAATTGACAGTTCATGATAATGGGCTTAACTTGGGTTATCGCTACTTAGGCAACATGTAATCAATACTTGCGTCCAATTTATAAAACAAAGCATGTTTCCACCCCATAATTATAAATCATTGAAATCGTAAAAATGTGGGGCTATGAACTCACCTTGAGTTCAGATAATCCAAATATCGCAGATAAAGCGTCACGTAAAAGATCGAATGCAACCTAAATTATCATAGGTCGTATAAGTACCAAGTACTTGAATATAATCTTATAGTTGTTACATCGTACTATCGTTCGGGCTATCATAATTTAAGAGGTCATGACATGACGTTCGAGGAGTTAGGACACTTTAAATCGTAAATCCAACAACTCGTTGAAACGCCATCCGAAGAGGCCTCATTATGAAACTCCCTAGTAATATAGTACTTTGATAACCACATAATATTCTATATAGCTCAATCACCAACTAATGGTTTTGGTAAAATTGTGTTTAATAAGTTAAAACGTTTATAATTACCGTTTAGTAAAACTGGCGTATCTTTTGCGTTTTAAGCCCGATTCTCGCGTTTCTTATGTCCATCTTTTCGTATTAAGACGGGTTATCGATATTTGACATTTTCATAAATTTTCTCCCCTGATGAACAGTAACTTTTACTGTTCATGACAGACGTGTGTTTTATACAATTCGTATTTGTTGTCGTAAAACCCGTAAACGTCGTATTTTATTCGTTATAGCTCCGTTTTTAATGATTCTTTCGAGGACGTTCTCGTATTTGAAAGTTCTATATTTTTATGAGGTTTACAAAAATATAACTTTCTGTCATGAATAGTAACTTTTATAAAAATAGTTTTATAAAAGTATTAATTGTCGTAAACTCGCGAAATTCATAACTCGTTCGTTATTAATTGAAAAATTACGATTCTTATCATTTTGGAATCCTAAAAATGTGTATTATTTATTAAAAATATTAATACTTGCTGTTTATAAATTTTATAAAAATGTTTTTATAAAAATTTACTTACGACTTCGTTTATTAACGTATAACTCGTTTTTAACGTAACTTTTTCGTTATTAATCCGTTTAACAAGTTTCTTACCTTTTCGGAATCGTCGTGAAATGTATTATCTTATAAAAATATAAAATGGATATGTAAAAATTCGACTTTTGGACAGAATGTTTAATCTAATCTTATAGTTGATATCTTTGTACTATCGTTCGGGCTATCATAATTAAAGAGGTCATGACATGACGTTTTCGAGGAGTTAGGACACTTTAAAATGTTATAATCAACAACTCGTCGAAACGCCCATCCGAAGAGGCCTCATTATGAAACTCCCTAGTATAAGTACTTTGATAATCCACTATAATTATTCTATATAGCTCATTCACCAACTAATGGTTTGGAAAAATTGTGTTTAATAAGTTAAAACGTTTATAATTACGTTTTAGTAAAACTTGGCGTACTTTCGCGTTTTAAACCGTTTCTCGGCGTTTCTTATGTCCATCTTTTCGTATTAACGATGGTTATCGATATTTGGACATTTTCAATAATTTTTTCTCCCCTGATTGAACAGTAACTTTTACTGTTTAATGACAGGGACGTGTGTTTTATACAATTCGTATTTGTTGTCGTAAAACCTCGTTAAACGTCGTATTTTATTCGTTATAGTCCCGTTTTTAATGATTCTTTCGAGGACGTTCTCGTATTCGAAAGTTCTATATTTTTATGAGGTTTACAAAAATATAACTTTCTGTCATGAATAGTAACTTTTATAAAAATAGTTTTATAAAAGTATTAATTGTCGTAAACTCGCGAAATTCATAACTCGTTCGTTAATAATTGAAAAATTACGATTCTTATCATTTTGGAATCCTAAAAATGTGTATTATTTATTAAAAATATTAACCCTTGCTGTTTGAAATTTTTATAAAAATGTTTTTATAAAATTTTATTTACGACTTCGTTTATTAACGTATAACTCGTTTTTAACGTAACTTTTTCGTTATTAATCCGTTTAACAAGTTTCTTACTTTTTCGGAATCGTCGTGAAATGTATTATCTTATAAAAATATAAAATGGAGTATGTAAAAATTCGGATTTGGGGACGATGTTTATGCTTGTTGTAGTCCCAGTTTTGATCTTTTCTTTATACTTTACCACTTTTGTATTTTACCACAAGTCTCATATATCTTGTATATTATATATCATCCTTATATTATCACTTACTTGTCCATAATAGTTCTTATGTGTCCAAGTTACCAAGGTTAACTAATCCATGATAATACTTAAAATTATAACTTTACTTAAGAAATCTCTAATTTACTAGTTTTGCATTAATCCGATTTTTATACATATAACCATGGGTACATGTGATTTCTTTCCATTGTGGACCTTATTTTAGTGTTATTTTAACATGGTTTAAAGTCCTAATCAATATTAACATGTCTTATGTATTTCTTTAACTTAAAACATATTATGAAACTATGAAAACCCTAATTAACCCATAATCATTTTTACACCAAAGTAACTTGATACAATAGTTTCTCATTCTTTCTAACATGATGTAAGTAATAACACCACATGTATGTAAGTGTGTAAAATGCTCATTTCAAGTATAAATTTTATTTTCATGAATAAAACCTAAATGGTGATTTAAGCTAAATACAATAATCATGTGCATAAAAATGATAATTATAAAAACATAAAGAGTTTAAATGGACCTTATGAGGTATGATGATGATGATAAACTAGTGCTAAACCCTTGTTTAGCCACAAAACCAAAGCTTGCACAATAAACCCTTACTTTCTTAACCCAAAACCCTAACTTCCTTTTTCTTGATTTATACTTGAAAAAGGGTTAGCCAATGCTTGGGATCACCTTAGAATAACTTATAATGGATGTGTAATAGATCATTGTTGACAGCTTTTTTTGAACAAAATGTCTTTCTCTCTCTTAGAAACCCTAGCCACCATCTCTATTCTTCATTATCAATCTCCTTTTATCCTTAGTGTTTGAATTCGTTATAACCCCTGAAATTGGGATCAATCATTCATTGATTAAGCCCATATCGAGCGTGTTAGGCGATCTTCTCATCTTGGGATTTAAGGTTTAGATCTGTTTGTTTTCCCTTCAATCTAATCTCTTTTTAAATCAACCCCAAATTGACTCCATTTCCGTTTCCTTTTCTCCTCGCCTCCATTAAACAAGATCTCCCTTCAATCCAAAGAACTCATCTCATCTGTTTATCATGGGTATCGATGATTGGCATGTAGGTTTTTTTCGAGAAGAAACATGTTATAGATTCTATTAAGAACGTGGCCAAGATCTTTATGTTCGATTACGTTCTAATCTTCCCAGAGACATTTTTCGCCTAAGTATCTGTATCAATGCTTGTAATAATAGGACATGTTTTGATCTTCATCCACTGAAGATGATCAAAGGAAGGTTAAAGAAAGATTTGGATGTGGTCAAATTTATCAATGTTTCTAAGTGGAAAGGATTGGTGGGTAATTTATGTACGGTATGGTTGGTCGTTATAAGTTACAGGTAAATTAAGGCACGATTTGGCAAGCCAACATTGAATGGTAGAAACATTCGTAATTCCAAAATGATGATAGACATTTTAGGTGGGTTATCAAGGAGCCCTAATGTTAGGCCAACGAATGGGAATAAAGAAACCAGGAATATTCGTTTGCATCTGTGTTGAAATCGAACCAGCTAATAATTTGTCATTTCTAATATGATCCAAGATTCCTCAACTCTATTGCTCTGATGATATTGCTTATCAACCAATGATCTCTCTTGTGTGCTATTGGGAAACATTAAAGATATTTAACGCCACTATCAAACCTTTCTGTCATCCTTACGATGAGGGATTGATGACATAAAGATCTCTTATCCTTGTGGGATACTGGGTCCCTGATCCAATCCTAATCTTGCGCTTCCAAAGAAAAATTGATTATCATCTGTGTATTTGAGATTGGGTTCAATGAACGTTGGTATATGCTAATAAATCTTATGAGCATAATCAACTTGTTTGGAGATTGCTAATAGAAGGACTCCCAATGTGTGCTTGGAAAACAACAAACGCTCTCCAAATTGTGTCTCCTTGGGTACTGTGACTCCTGTCCATTTGGTAGAGGATAGTTCGTGCCGTAACAGAAAAGTCTGTGTTGACTACCAAGTTAGTACTATTATCAATGACGTACCAAATCATTGTAACGGTAAAGTTTATTGGATTTGAATAAGAACTAGAACCATGGTCTCCTGAAACTAGAACGATGAATTTTGTGAATCATCTTCTGATAATGAAATTCGTAAGGAGACAAAAAAATAATTCAATTACTGGGGATCCGAAGAACATAGTGTTCAAGTCTAGCTTCTAATGAGAAATCGAAAATGTTATTAATGATCAGAAACCTCCTCAAGATAAGATTTCAAGAAATCCTTAGTATTTTACAACAGTCTTAATGAATGCATCAAGACAATAAGGAGGCGGGTCAGGAGTGAACGACTCATTCTCACCCCCTGTTTCACTCAAGAGGTAAATGTTGGTGTAAGTGATAATCTGTCCTGTGCATTACTGATATCAGTCCTAATATATAGGGGATCTCAAAATGTTAGTGTCGTTAACCGATCCCTTTAGCCTTAAAACTGGAGGAACAAATATGGGATGTATTGAACACTGGTGGACTTCGGACAAAACTATGGGATACAACATGTCGGATGCAAGAAAAACTTAGAGGATAATTGTATCTCGCATGGAGATTCCTGCTTTAAAAATGAATTTTATGTCATTAAACATTCAAGGGTCATGGCCAATCAGCCAAAAACCGTGGATTCGGGAGTTAATACACTAAGAATAAGATAACTATGTTTGCTATTCAAGAAACAAATTGGAGAGCATGAATCTTTTTTCTATCAAAGATTTATTGGGTAATTCTTTTTTCGACTTTTCTTTTATATCTTCTGTTGGTACGTTCAGGAGGAATTCTAATTGTGTGGGATCCTAATAAGCTTGGTTAAAGAAAAGCCAACCATTTCTGATTATATTTGTGTCGATCGATGGTACTTGGCTTTCTAACTGCACTAAGGTATGTTTGTTTCTATTTATGCTCCACAAGAAATCCTGTGAAAAATCTCTTTGGAAATAATCACCACAATTATTAGATACCTGGGAAGAGAATGCATTATTTAGAGGGCGATTTCAATGAAGTTAGATCAAAACAAAGAAAGGTTTGGGACGATTTTAATGAAACGGCCGCCAATGCATTTAAGTCACATCATCTCTAAACTGCGGGCTTAATTGATCTTCCCCTTGAAGGCTTCGCTTTACTTAGCTATCAAATCGGCCAAGAAAATGAGTAAATAGATAGTTTTTACTAATTTCTGAAGGTTTACTTTGAAATTTCCTTCACTGTCACTATTTGTCTATGACATGCATCTTATCCGATCACAGACCCAACAATATGCCGCGAAGTTGTTACTGATTAACGGGCCATCCCTTTTCGTTCTATCAATCTTGATTTCCACAAGCAAAGGTTTTGATAAACTCATTACGGATTCATGGACTATTCCAAGTTCTAAGATTCTAATAAGATTATTTCTTTTAAATAAAAAGCTTCAGGCACTTAAACCATAATAAAAAGTGGTGTAAAGATGGATATAAAAACGGCTCTAATTATACTATGCTTTTCTATCAATCTCGGTTTTTGATCTTGACAAGGATTCATCGATAATGGGCCTTAGCACCGAGGAGTTTAGATACACTGAAAGGATTTTCTCTCTTAAAGGAGCTTTCATATTTTACAAAATTCACTTCTATAGACTTGGCTCAGAAAGCAAAGTGGAGATGGGCCATTTGAAGGCATGAAAAATTCCAAATATTTTCATGGATAATTATTAAAAAAGCTCGCAACTTGCTATTCGTGTGGTCACATAGATGGAGATTGGGCTTGACGAACGCTTGCAAGGTTAAAAAAACGAATTTCTCATGCACTTTGGCCCAATCGATGTGAGAGTCCTTCTGGTCTTTGTATTGATATGATTGTCAATTTTGTTTCAAAAAGATTTCTTCCTGAGCAGTGGATGACTTGGATTGGATGTTACGTATGATAGATCAAGAAAGCGGTTTGGGATTGCGGAACAATAAATCGCCATGGGGGGGGGAGACCCCGGACGTGTTTCTTCATTTGGATTTAATTCGTAACTTTTTGGATATTCATACGCATGATTTTGTTAATGGCGATCCGTAGTTTTTCATCTCAAGTAAGTTCCCTCCTGGATGTAATACATCCTTCATTGCTCTAAATCCATAAGAAACATGAGCAAGTTGTTAAAGATTAACAGGCCAATTAGCTCTCATGAGGGTGTTTTTACAAGATCTTTCTAAGATTTTGGCTAATCGTCTAAGATGGTAATATCTGAGCTTATAGTGATGTCAATCGCTTTTGTACCAACCGTACCAATTCTGACGGACCCATTCATCTTAAATGACTAATTTCTATGTGCAAAGCTCATAATCGAAACCATATTTATAAAGTGGATTATGAAAAGGCTATTGATTCTGTGATATGGGACTTCTTTAGAATATTCTTTTAAGAAACTTTGGGTTGGCATTATATGGCTAGAATGGATTCAAGGTGTCTTTCGTCGCTATGGATCTATTCTTGTTAATGTGGTAGTCCGACCGCTGAGATTTATTTCCACAAGAGGGTTTGAAGCCAAGGAGAACCCCTTATCTCCTTATTTGTTCATCTTAGTTATGGAAAGTTTGCATCTTTCTTTCAATAATATCATAAATGCTGATCTTTTTAAGGGTATCCGATTTGATGATTCGTTGACGTTATCTTATCTTTTCTATGCTGATGACGCAGTCTTCATTGGCAAATAGGATAGAGCAAACATCCTTCCATAGTTCGAAGCTCAAATGCTTCTTTTGGCTTCGGTCTTCAAATCAATATCCTTAAGAGTATAACACATGGCATGGAGTCTCTATGAGGAATTTCTTTCTTGCGGCAGCTAAACATTATTGGGTTTCTACTTTTTCTCCTACTTTTCCACCGTTCTCATTATCTTGGTGTCAAGGTTGGATGTCTCCTCTAGGAGAAAGCATGGGATAGAATAATTGGTAAAGTTTCTAACAATTATACAAAATTGGAAAAATTAAGACTCTTTCGTGGTGACGTCTACCCTAATCAAAGTCGTCCTTTACGTCCCTTATGCCTCTTTATCATATGTCGCTTTATAAAGCTCCTTTGGGTGTTCTTCGTGACTTGGAATCCCTTCGCAGAAATTTTTTTAATGGTGCCGATATAAATGAAAAGAGATTCTCTATGATTAGTTGGAACAAAATTTTGGCTTCTAAACAAAAAGGAGGGCTAGGTGTGTCCAGCTTCTTTCCTTATAGATCCTAATTATTTAAGTGGGTTGAGATTTCTTCGCAGGATGCATCCCTTTGGAACGTCTATTGCTGTTTTATATGGCAATCGTTCTCACTTTTGTTCACAACAGTTCGGTTTCCAGTTTATCTCCTTGGAAATGATCTTGAAAGACTCAATTCTTTGACCGCAAAATGGTAATAACCTTCTTGCGCTTTTGAAAAAGAAAGTGGGAAACGGTGGCGAACACTCTCTTTTGGGAAATTGTTGGATTAATATGTTCCCCCTAGCAATCTTTTCCCTCGTTTATATCTTTAGCTCAAAAAGGTATTACGGGTTGCATATTAACTCATTGATGCATCGTTTGTTGCTTCTTTACGTAGAAACCACCCGTGAGGGGTGAAGAAGAGCAGCTACACCATCTAGTTGAACTTAGTAGGGTCTTATCTTATCTCCTTCCAATGAACGAAGCATGGCTATTGGTATCTTCTGTGAGTTTTCCCTGATCACTCGCTAGAACATTTATTGATGATATTCCTTTACCTTTTTGTTGGTGACGTTACTAGATGGTGAAAGATGGTTCCAATAAATGTCAATAGTTTCGCAGTGGAAAGTTTGTTTGGATAAAACTTCCCAAAGACTAACCTTTCACTACGGAGGGATTGATATTCCTTCTTATTATATGCCCAAATGTGGTTTAGCTTGGAGAATCAGCTCGCAAGCTTTCTACTCTTGTAATTTAGCTCGGACTTTATGGCGTAAAATTGCTCGATGGTGGGAAATTGATATTACAGATTTTTCTTGTTACGAAGAATGGATTGCTTGGTTCAAAACTACTCGGTTTTCTAAAGCTCAAAAGGAAATGCTAGAAGGGGTCTTTTATGTTATGTGGTGGATGATTTGGAAATTCCGCAACCAAGTGCTTTTTGGATCTTCTCATCCGCGTATGGAGCTTCTTTTTGATGATATTGTTTCGTACTCTTTTACTTGGTGTTCCAATAGATGTAAAAACAATATTGATTGGATTTCCTGGATGAAATGTCCTAAATCCATATCCTTGTAATTTTCTAGCTTCTTGCTAGTTTTTTTATTAATTTCAATTTGCCGTTCAAAAAAAAACTTATAATGGATGTGTATAAGTGTGTATGGGTTGTATAAAAATTGCTATGGATTTAGTAGAGTGCTTGACCTTTGCCGTAGCTTATATAGAGATGGGGAGAGAAATATTGTGAAAATTTTACTAAGTGTTATTGTATGTAAGACTTAGCTAGTTTACTTGTATGTATATAATACTTTCAAGGGTCAAAAGTCAAGCAAGTATTCAAAGAGACAAGGTATGGTCCTTTGGGAATGGATAGGTTATGTGTAGTAAGAAGTCAAAGTATGCTAGGTATGGTGTTGCCATAAAGAAGTAAGGTTGAAAATTTGACCAAGTTGCAGCAAAGTCATTTTTCATGTATATATTTGTATATGATGGTATGATTTTCGGCAAACAAATGTATACATGATATATTTATGTAATTCTCAAGCCATGTCTCGGCTGCTCCTTTAAGGGGAAACGGGAATAAGATCAACCACATCATCAGGCACTTGGTTTAGTCTTAGAGTTCGGGTTATTTGGTAAAATCTCCTGATGTGTGAATGAGGATCATCATTTTCAAGACCAAATAAAGAATTGTTACTTATGAAATCAAGTAACTCGGTTTTTAGTTCAAATTCGTCTGCTAGAACGGCAGGAACAACGATAGCATTCTCAATACCTACGATAGGTATTCGGAGTAGCTCTTCCATCGGTCTCAAATGATCGGCCATTTGGACGTCTTTAGCGTTCTCGTCTTCTCCTTGTATACAATCATGAAAAAGATTATCGAACTCAAATTCTTCTACTTGATGAAATTGTAGACTTTTCTCGGGATTGGGAAAATGTAACTCGATTTGGTTCGAAGAAAATTGCACGCTCATGTACCAAAAGTAAAACGGAGAAATTTGGTGTTTCATAAGTTTTAGAAATTCTTTGTAAATCTTTATAATCCTCATTTTTGTTACATATATAAAAGAAAAGGAAAAGTAAAATAGAAATGGAAAATATATTATTTATTTATTTATTTATTTTGGATTTTTATAAAAAATAGAATTAAATAAAATTATTTTTGGTATTTTTTTTAAATTTTTTATAAAAAAAATAAAATAGAAATAGAAAATATTTTTGGATTTTTATTTATATAAGAACGAAATTAAACTTTCAAAAGAGAATGGATCTTCAAGGCATTCACCGCGAAACAAAACGTGATGATCGTAACAAAACCTCCCCGGCAGCGGCGCCAAAAACTGATCCGCACGAAACGTGCTCGTCGAGTAATAGTATATGTAAGTGTCCCGTAGGATGTGAAAATTGCTTGAGGACGAACAATAATCAATCTTCCGGAGTCGAAGTCCCAACGAGGTTTGAATTGAAAAATCACGGTTATATTTTCGAAGAATAATGCTTGATTATCTTTTAATGTTCTGGGTTTTAAGACTATTTTTAATGCTAAGAAAATTATACTAAAATTAAACTAAACAATTAAGCTACGAGAATTATGCTAAAATGATCTAAAAGATTATTAAGATGCAAATGCTTGCTAAGTGATGTGAAAAATTCATTAAGTGTGAATTAAGGTTCATCAACGAATTAATTTCCTTAGAAAAGATAATTATCTCACAACGTTGGTTTATTTTGACAAAAACCTCTTAAAAAGAAATTAATTTATAGATGTGTAGTTTGACTATTTTTCCAGATTTTGCCTTTTAAAACCTCCAAACGACAAATGTAAATAATCAAAAATTATTAATCAATTAAACCTTTTTCCAATTCACACTTAAATCCCAATTCACAATATCACTTAACAAGCACTAATTAACTACTCACTAAGCGTAATGATCAAATAAACAAAGCTAAACATTTTATACTAAGTCTACACTAATAAATTGAAAAAAGATAGAAAATTGGACCGAATTGAAGAGCCACAAATAAACGAATACCACCCGATTTAATAAGCTAAAAAAAATAATCAAATTCTATTTAGCTTATTAAACCCGTAAGCTCCGCGCCTCAAGAGTTGATCGATACCAAAAGCAATTCAAAAACACAAACTATTAAAATATTAACAATAACAATAATTTCAAATTGCAATTCATTTTCTGTCTAAACTAACCATTTGTCCTATTAATTATAACCGAACGCAGCCCAAATGGTAATGAAGCCCAACAATGAATCCAAACCAACAAGGCCCAAACAAAATTTTGAGTACTAGTTTAACAAATTTTCTTAACAAATTTAGTGACTACAATAAGCTCGATCAAACTTATTTAATTAACCGAATAAGCAATAAAAACTTTAAGCTAAAATAAATCCTAAAAACTTAAATGGTGATCGAATAAGCTAACAACCTAAATCTAAAGACGATAAACAATGAAAATTTAAGCCCAATCAAACCGAATAAGCTGTGGAGGGCTTATTCGGTGTAGAGATTTTTATGTTAAAAATTCGAACAAAAACTTATTCGGAAATAAGCTACGGCACAGCTTAGTTAAAAGCTACTTCAAACAAACACTTATAAAAGAAATAGGAAGATTAATTGAATAAGCTAAAGATAGCTTATTTGTAAAGCATCTTATTTCTGAATAAGCTAATGAAATAAGCATATTAAATAAGCAAGAAAGAAAGGCTTTACATTCTCGATAGCTAACGAGAAAGAAAGGGAATAAGCCAAATGATTAAGCTAAGTGATATCCACATACATTTTCATTAATAAGATAGAGAGAATTTTTACAAATAAACAAATAATCTTTAGAAAAGTTTTTACAAATTCCTAATAAGCTAAAACTAAATCAAAAATTAGCTAAACATTTAAAAAAATATATAAACTAATTTTATTTCACTATCTAAAATCTAATAACCGAGAATGAGCTGGTGGAGACTTTATATAGCAAAAGTGTGGAGAGGGGCAATCTCGTCCTTGCAAGTAGCCAACCAATGAGAAGAATAGAGCGGGGGGCTTCATCGTCATTTTCCATGAGCTGCGTCATAATTTGCCAATGATTGGCTGAAACCTTGGATAGCAGCGTGGATCACCTAATCAAAAAGG
>BQNB010079420.1:0-23247 GCA_026074375.1 Tanacetum coccineum | reverse complement strand
AATACAAAGTATTTGTGGTACGTTTTTGGTCATTGAAGTCCGGTTTTAAAGGTCAAAGGGTATGTGTAATTAAGCACATACCAAAAAGAGAGATGGTTGATTTCTTGCAAATGTGTAAGATACAAATGAGAACCAACACCCTCTCTATCCTTGGAGAGGGTATTTATAGTCTTAGGCAAATGGGACGCCTAAGGCTTTTCTACCATGGGTCGGGCTCGGGTTTTGCTTGGGCTTTAGCCCGTGACATGTACAATATTAGATTAACTAATGAGCCTGATACCCGTTCTAGCCTATTACAACGTAAAAATTATAAAGACCGAGGAATCCTGACTGAATGACCGAGCTTCCACTTCTGATTCAATATTTTGAGGCTAACAGGATGCCTTATGAGACCATGATTAGAAGCGTTTAAATTATAGTTTATTAGCAAGTCGCATGATGAACATGAATGGTGTGGCATGTTTTCAGACCTCAAATAAGGATTTAGATCATGAATCAGATATTCACGATATAGGAAGCATATAGAATTAGTATGTGTTGATAGCAGCATAGCAATGTTTAGTTAGCATTCAGATCAGATCATGTGCAATATATGATACGTTTTAGTTTGTAACTTAGGATAGATTATAATAACAATGAGTTCATGATTATATGATGTGATTATTATGACGTCTGATCAACGTAATAATATTCACATGATATAAGAATGAGATTAAAGGATATCTCGAGAACCTTATTAGAACGGTTATGTGATTAATGACTATGAGTTTCATTGTAATCATGTATTTCAGTATGTGCAGAATGTAATCAGTATTCAAAAGGATTATAGTGTTGAAACGAGACAGAATATGACAGAACAAAGGTAGATCATAAGTTTCAGTATTCCTAGAGCTGACCAGCCTATGAGAAATAGGAGAAAGGATTTCAGGACGAGTTCATGTACCCCTAGTTAAACTTGTAGATAATATTAATCAGTAGATAAGGGATACTCATATTTGAATTATAAAGTGACCTTAGAGTTATGCTTGAGATGCAGAAATGAATAAGAATTATGTATAGCATGTTAAGAATGCCTTAAAAGTAGAAAAACATGATTAGATAAGCTTAGATAGTAGAATGATGGATATAGCCAATGTAGATAAGAAATCAAAAATCGTTATATTATATGATCATTATGGCAAGATCGGTAGTGAAATAGTCGCTCAGTAAGCGAAACAGAGTTAGAATGCACAAGGTTAAGTGCCTTATTGGACCATGCTTAGTTTCCCCGTATATGATAAGAATCAGAAATCATGTGTAGTATATGTTAGACAGTCAAATGATAAAAATAAAGTAGTATGAATTATGACTAGAACCAGAATATCATATATAGAATATCATGTTAATAGTGTAGAATGTCAGAATCGGACTTAGCATGCATAGTATGCTATGATTAGCAGTCATGTTATCGCACCAATATGCGATTAGTAACAGAATGCATGAACAGAATCACAAGATAGCAGCAGATTAACATGATAGTAGAATAAGATTTTAGATATATGGTTTTATTAATGAATCAAGAAAGAATATGATAACAATAAAGACATGTTTATATGATGCAGGTATTATAACGTCTGGCCAATGTGATAATAGTTACATCATATAACATGGATTTATTGGGATCATAGGATGTCTCGAAGAGTTTCTAGAATAATAAGAGTATATGAGACTGAATTTAGAAAGATAGAATGATGTTTTAGTCAGAAATAGAATAAAATAAGTATGCATGAATAGAACAATCATGAGTTTTATCAGTCTCAATGTCTAGTTTTAGTAACCCGAATTTAGTATTCAAAAATTCAGTAGAATAGAACAATTAGAACAGCTTAGAGTTTAGTAAAGTACAATATAGTATATAGTAGAGTCAGTAAGAAATTCAGAATTGATTCTTAAAAAATAGGTAACATATGAACAGATAAATAGACATAGTATTCACTAGCAGAAACTGAAGGGTTACAGAATTCACCGAAACAGAAAATAGACTATAAATACCTTTACTTAGAATTAAGCATCCGAAATGTAGTAAATTTTAGAAGTTTTAGATTCAGACTCATACTAAGCAGTATCAAGTTTGTTAGAAGATATTATGGCAAGACTTATGACCAGATAGAAATGTCAAAACAATAGAAATGAAATTAATAAGTGCAGTCTAAGTGGGGGAGAATTAGTGCTCAGACTTAACACTAGTTCATATAGTCACCTTGATATAGTTCGTGAGGACACGAACGGAATAAGTGTGGGAGAGTTGTAACACCCCAAAATTCATATATTCGATTAGAAATATATTATATTGATATTGGGATATTAGAAAAGTCCTTATGTTTGTATTTTATATAAATAAGGACTTTATTGGTAAAATAATGAGCAAAAAGGACTAACAGTGCAAAGGATTTAACGACAGGGACTAACGACCGTTAAAGGGCAGAATTACCAGTGTACCCTTGGGCTTAGATAAGCCTTATAGTCCAGGAATCTATCTACAAGAAACACACGTGTATATGTGTGTCCCATACGTGTCCTCCATAGAAGTTTTAGGAGGGAAAAAGTTAGTCTATCACCTCCATTTGTGCTGGAATACTTCTATGGAGATTCAAGGATTATCAAGATCATGTATAGATGGTTTGGTGTGTTCTTTCAAGTCTTAAGATGGTGTTAGTATCATTCCTCAATCAAGGTGAGTAAGCAATCATGCCTTAAATCATGTTTATGTTGAATATATAGGTTTATGCTAATTGGGGGTTTGTGTTAAATTGAGGGTCTATATAACTATAGTCTTGAATTATGATGAAAACATGGTTTAAATAATCATGTTATATTAGAATTAAGTTAAGAATTAAATGGTTAAATCATGGCTAAAAGGATTGATTGGATGTTATGAATGATTATGTTCAATTAAGAGGTGTTTGGCCAGAGCTTAATTTAGTGTCTAAACAAGTATTTTTGGCTTTGGGCCTAAAGAAAAATGACCTAAACATGCCTAGTAAGCTGAGTTATAAGTTTGGCTAAGATTTAGATAGCTTAATATAGGTTTTGGGTTATTTTGGTGATGACCAAAGTTGGGTCAGCAAGAATTGCAGAAAATTGCACCCACTTTGGAAAATCATAAAAACATAACCGTAGCTCTGTTGGGAGTGTACCTTACATTTTCGGAAAGGTAAAAGAGTCTACTATCCAAAAAAATTAGTTCTAGGTCCTAACTCTAGGTTTAAGTGGGTCAAAATCAGAAAAGTACAACAGGCTGCAGAAATTCTACACAAAATGCCTTTTGTAAAAAGGGCGTTTAAGGATGAAATAGAATCTTATATGGTTATGTTAAGTTATTTAGACCCAATACATGTTAAATATATAAGTTAGCAAGTTCTAATTGTACTAGTATGGTTATATCATGATTAGGTGCTCTCGAAAATCTTATGGAAGCATAATCAAGACATAGAGGTGGGTAACAGGTTTAGTTTCATGTTAATAGTTTTGACATGATGTAAGAATGTTTGTATAGCTTCGGATATAGCCGAAGGTTGTCATGTTTATAAAACTCGAAAATACCCGAGTATTGATTATCATGTCATAATTCGAATTTAGCCAAAAATAAGTCAAGTATAGGATGCTCACAAGAAGCATCGTATCATGTTTAGGATGCTCACAAGGAGCATCATATCATGTTTAGGATGCTCACGAGGAGCATCGTATCATGTTTAGGATGCTCACGAGGAGCATCGTATCACGTTTAGGATGCTCACAAGAAGCATCGTTCTCATGTATAGGATGCTCACAAGGAGCATCGTTGTCAAGTTTTGGGTGCCCCAAAAATGCACCAATAATCATGTAGCGTGCCCAAGAAGCACACGATATAGAATTCCCGTACAAGCATCCTAAGTGGATGACCCGTGCTTGTCTAGTAAGCATCTTAAGTGGATGACCATAGCATCCTAAGTGGATGACCCACGTGTCCTAAGTGGATGACCCAAGCATCCTAAGTGGATGACCCGTACTTTAATTGGTACTCACGTCCTTTGTGGATAACCCAAGTAAAACAAGCATGATGATAGATTAGTGCCCCATAAAGATTACTCGTTGGCTAGAGAAATTTCATGTATAACAGGACGATTGAATATCGTCTAATCATGTGTCCAGAAATTATACATGTTCATGATACAAGTACATGACGACTACAAGTCGTACCTAATATAGAATCATTTATTTATAGAATCATGTTTTAGAATTGCAAGTATTACTCAGATTTCGTTATCTCACTAAGTCGCAAGGACTTAGCGTTCTCAGTTTATGTTTTATGTAGGTATTTGGAAGATAACTTGGGGGATCGTAGATGGTAACTAGGAGTGCAATAGGGAAGAAGACGGTTACGCTTGGTTTAGGTGACGAGCAACTCGTTCTTGCACTTTGATATTGCTTGTAACGCCCCGTATGTTTTTAGAAGTCATAATAAGTGTCAAAACATGTTTATATTCGGTTTCAAGTGGTTTAGTAGCTCACGAACATGTTTTGTAAGTAATGGGTCAACTAAGGAGCATTTGGCCCAACTCCTAAAACACGTTTCCGCTCATGTTCAAAGTTTGTAAAGCTCCAGATATGTTTATTAATGTATTTTTATTAGTTTTGCAAAGTTTCATGCCATTTCGATAAGGGCAAGTATGTTTTCCGGAGAATAATTCTAAAACAAAGTTGCAAGAAATTGGGAAAAACTGGGCACGGCCTACGGCCGTGGACCTTAGCCGCCGGCTGTGGGAGGCTCTAAGGCTCCCAGCCGCCGGCCAAGTTAGCCAGCCGCAGGCCAAAGGCCTCAGAAAGGATTTCCGGGTTTTGTCATCTTGTTTATTTCGTAAAAAGTAAATCGTGGCTCGTTGGAAGTCGTGCCTCATAGCGTCGGAAAGCTCTTTGAGTCTTCTATAGCATAAATAATTTCATAATCAGAATCATAATAGAATTTTGTAACCTTTGCCTTTTTTGTGTTCTGAATATTTCATTAATAGTCCTTTGACTATTTGACTTTTTGTCAGTTTATTCAGATTTTGTACCGTGTTGACGGTGGTGATTTTATGAGATATGTGATGATTTTAGGTTTATTGTGATTAATAATCCCTTTTGGAAGGTATTATTGTGTTATTCGTATTCCGGGTGGTTCGACCCGTAAATTTTGAGAAATGCCAAAAAACGAGTCTGACACGTCCGTTAATGTCCAAGTGAGCTTTCAAAGGGTTTAAAATGAAAATATGTCATGTGAATACTCTAGGTTAATGGAAAAGTATTTTTAAAGTGAATAAAAATGCTAATTAACTTTGGGGAAAATTTTACGGTTGAGTTTTACGAGTATTTAAGTGATCTCGACACGAAAAGAAAGACCAGACGCCCATAGGATGCCTTAACCAGTTACAAGTAAGAGAGGGGAGACAAGATGGCTTAATTTTAGCTAACTTGTCTAAGGATGTACATAAGATACCAGTTTCTTCCCATAATCCTTATCATTTCATTTTCAAAAAAAACACACACCTAAGAGAGTGTGTGTGTATGTGTTCGTCCGACCTCACCAACAACAAACCACCACAAAAATTCCAACTTTGATTGAGATCGTGATATTCCGGGTTGATACGAGTGTTTGGGTATTCATTTAAACAACGTTTGGGTTGTCCGGTTCGTGTCGAAATATACATTTTTTAAGATTTTCTTGTAAGTTTTCAAATTTAAATTTCGTTTGTCCTTTTGGGTTTATTTTGATGCATAGATGTTAGTTGTACAAGTTGATCGTTGTAAAAATTGATTTTTGGAAGCGAAACGAAAGAAAAAGAGGGTGTTTGGTTCGTGTAGTAAGAAAAGGAAAAAGAGGGTTTTTGTAGTTTTGATGTCGTGGTCGTAATGGTTGAATATTATATGATGCTAGAATGCTTATTTTTTATAGTAGCTTGTATGGCTTATTCGGGCTTATATTTAAGCTATTTCTTGGCTTATTTTGGGCTTATATGCCACGAAATCTTCCCAAAATCACTAGGAAAGTTATTTTGATTATTTTTGTGTTATGGCATATGTTGTGGACTATTTTTTAGGCTTATGGTAGTAATCAAATGCGATACGTAGCTTATTAGCTTATTTTCAAGCTTAATATACGTATTTTTGAGTTATTGGACTCACGGCCCAATAAGTCTATTTAAGTCGCGACTTAATGGGAGGGCTTATTGTGGTCCGGATTATTTTCTACTTATAAGTATATACTTATATATGTAAATGGACTATATATGTATAATGACCTTCGGTCTTTGGATTGGATTATATTTTAGTTATAAAGTCCTAAGGACCTTGTTGGGCCTTAAAACCCAATAAGCGATATTTATTAGTTATGAGAATTTTAACGGACTTTTGACAGTGGAAATGTATTTACGAAGTGATATTGAATGATATTTTGGGGAAAAAGTATTGGTAAGCGTTAAATATTGAGATTTTGGAATTTTGTCGAAAAGTGTTGAATTTGTGAAAAATTGTAGAAAATCAGGTTTGAAACCTTGGAAAACGTTGTATAAACGTACGGGTCATGTTGAAATTTCGTAAAAAGTTTATACTTAGAAATTTTCTTAAAAACATGATTATTGATTTTAAATAATAAAATAATATTTAATTATTTTATTTACTTTATAAATTCACTAAAAGACGAAAACTATAATTTTTCTCGCAACTTCTCTAATGTGTTTATTATGAGTAAACGTTTCATTTTCAACCGTATAATGATTATTTTGAAGTGTCTAAGGGTTACCGAATAGACTTGTCGAAATATATTTATAATTATTAATTATAAATATTTATTTATATTACTTATCTATTTTCTCTAAATAGTATAAGTATGTATTATCGGGGAATGAGATTGATATGATTATGGAGTTAAGTCATCAACCATCACACCACTAAACTGTTTTGGGTAATTGTACAACACGTCTAAAACACTATGCATCAAACGTGAGGATTATTTTAGAATTGGATAATTAATTGGGACATTAACTGGACTAGGTCGTGTGCGGGCGTCGTTGCATTTGCTTGTGTGATTGAGATTGAGTTGCTAAAGACTTGCTTGAGGTGAGTTCTCGTAGCCCCACTTTTTACTGGTTTTTCCATTGGGGGAAAATGATACTCAAATGTGTTTTGAAATGTTTTGAATTGATCTGTGCGAAATGTGATTTTGTTTTTGGGACAAGTTATGTGCTTATGACTGCTATGTGAATATTATGTGTTGATTTACTTGCATGTACTGTGTTTGGCATGGCAAGGTTCTGTGTGGTACTTGCATGTGCTGTGTTTGGCATGCAAGGTTCTGTGTGGTACTTGCATGTGTTGTGTTTGGCATGCAAGGTTCTGTGTGGTACTTGCATGTGTTGTGTTTGGCATGCAAGGTTCTGTGTGGTTCGCCCTAATATAGTGCTCCAGCTGGTAGGCCCTTTAGGTGCGTTAGTGATTTGGGAGTTGCGACTCCGGGTTTATTATTGGATGTTGAGATATGACTAGCGGGGATGCTATGTCTTGGATTGTTAGCATATATTCACTGTCATATAGCACTATTGTCCACTGTTGAAATATTGGCATAGCTTTTGGGTTTAAGGTCAAACCTACGAGCTCACCAACATTATTGTTGACGTTTTCAAGTATTATTTTCAGGTGAAGTGAAAGAACAGTAGTTTGGTGATTGTGATAGCAGACTTAGAAGTATCCCGTGTGGATTTTCGTTTGAAGTCTTGCTTGCTTGTTGTTTGAATCTGGTATTTGGATATTTTAGTTTAAGTTTGGATTACGATCCCCTGTTTGGGCAGTTGAATAATTGTAAGAGATTGGGGATTTTAGTTGCGATTTGGGACATCACTTGAGTTTGTTCAAGGTTGATAGTCTTCATAGCACTTAGAGTTTATGCAATGTAGTTTTCTCTATTTTTGTATCTTGTGTTATGATTGATCATTATGTTGCGTTCCCGAGTTTCGGCCTTGGTCGGGGTGTGACACGAGTCCTTTTCCTGTCTAGTTTACTCCATCTTCTTTCTAGCAAGTAATCCATCTCCAAGCTGGAAGCAATATCATGAAGAACCCGTTGAACAGATGTGAGTGTGCCGTCACAAAACTTGTAGAGTTTATCCGAGCGCATCAATCTGTTTCTTTTGAACTTGTCTTGTTTATTTATGATTCTGTGTGGATGGTTGTATGCGTGTATGGGGTCCTTTTGGTGATGTCGAACCTAAAAAGTCTCAGGCCTGGTGTTATTAAGCTTGCCTTTTTTTTGGTAGCTTTCGGGGAACTCTAGTTGAAGGTCTTCCACCCTTCTTAAGAATGACAACACGTCTGGTAAACATCCGTAATGCCACATTCAAGTCGTAAATGACATCTCTTTCCAGATTTGAGAGCTTCTTCTGAACTAAGAGAAGCAGCAAGTCTTCAATATCACGCAGATTAAGTCTTGAGAAGTCACATTCTTTAAACTTGTAGAGCTGATGATCTTCTCTTCGAACTATAATCTCCTCTAGATACCCGTAATCATACCACTTCATAACTTTAACATGGGTTACTGCAATGATTCTTTTTGTGGAGAACACATCATGCTTGGACTGCCTGTTGCTTGCGTATCCATAGAACTTTTGTCGTTTTGGACCCCAGTAAGTGATTCCCCAGATAGCATATTTATCATAAGCTACCTTTACTGGACTCCATATCGATAGAACCATGTCTTCTATGCCCTCATTAGTATCATACTTAGTAGCCTTGGTTTTTGTTATAGAAGTCGTATATTTCCTGCTTGAACTTTCGCCTTTCAAATATTCGAGGTCGTTATTGATAAAGTAGTTAGCAGGGACTACTTGACGACCTTGATTTTTAATCAATGGTAGAGGCTTGCTGAGGTCAAATGGATATTTGTGTCCTTCAGGGTTCATCTAGTCAAGTCGATCGGTGATAGCCTTATAACATTCTTCAAAATGATATTCGAGTTCCGCGCGGCTTTTGCATGTCCCTTTGAGTAGATTGAAAGCTGGTCCAACGAGGTGTTCTTGTGTCAGATTCTCAATCTTCAGATTAATCATGACATATGTAGAGAAATCGATAGGAGTGCTCATCAGCTCGTCGAAAGTGAGAGGAGGTTTTTCTGCTTTGGCAATTTTGCTGATCCAAGTTTGAGGTGGTATGAAATAATTAATTTTGCAGTGTTCCAAACTGAATATGGAGTTGGAGGCCTCTCGGGTTTCTTGAACCAGTCATCCCTTGGAGCTTCCTTGACGCTGGGTTTATCATCAGTGTTACCCACATCATCTCTTTGATTCAGTGGCAACTCTGTGTCTGCAACCTCAAACACTGGTTCCTCTGCTTGAGCAGACTTGCCAGATGATTTTGGCTGAGACGTAGAGCCTTTGGATGAGCTTGACTTTTATTCTTTGGATTTAGATCCTCTTGATGGTTTAGCATCCTTACTCGTCTTCTGCTTTTTCAACCCTTGGTCTGATCCAGCTAGAGGGTCTTCATCTTTGTCTTTGTCTTCACGGTCTCTCTTTAACGAATATACTTTACCATAAGATTCGAAGAGATCCTTGTCAAGATTTTAAGATTGGACTAGTGCATCGTAGAGATCTTTGTGTTCTTGAGCGCCTTGATACGATTTACTTTTCTGAATCTTGTCTAGGAGGATCTTATTTAATTTAAACTCAGTGAGTGATGCAGCTGCCTCGTATGTTGATTTGGGTTGAGAGGAACATTTAGCCAAGACAATAATCTCAAGTGATTCATTAATGGAGCTTTGGATCACAGGAGTGGCACAGTCAGATACTTCCTTTGGTATGATCTGAGGAAGTTGACTGTTGACTTCATCTTTGATTATTCTTTCACAAAATTATCAACAGATCAATGTATCTTTCCTCTATATTTAGCTTCTACTCCAATTTCTATAGTGTATGACCTGATGCTTCTTAATCAAATCTTCAAGTCTTGTGCTTCATTATTTTGAGCAGTTGTACAGAATAGTCAGCTTGTTTGAATTGAGAAAGCTTTTTTTCCAAGGCAGAAACTCTTTGATCAAATCTAAATAGGGATGAAAAATCTGGAAGAGCAGGAACTAAGTTTGTAGTTGTTGCAGTTGTTGGTGCAGGAGTTGCTGTTGGTGTTGATTGTTGTTGAAGATGAGTGATTGGTTGAATTGTTGGAGGAATGGTTGATTTTGTTGCAGTTGAAGTTTTTGGGATTACCGTGACAGGTATGTTGAGAAGAGGTGGAGTCTGAGTACTTGTTTCTTCATGACGAACCTTGACATTCATCATAGAAACTTCTTCAGTGTCAGTTGGCAGAACGTTATCCAAGTTCAGAAATTGATTTGCAAAGTCAGACGAAACAGATGAACTTTGCACAGGAACTTCAGTCTTCTATGTTTCATGAACAGTTGTAAGTATTACATTTATGTGGTCTGTTGGTGCCTTCATTACGGACCAGCATTAGTCATCTTTCATCTTGTTTCCCTCTTCTGTGCTTTGTTGTCTTGAACTTACGTTCTTACCTCCTGGTATAGTTCCTCATATCTTCAGCATTCGAGTAGTGAATTCAATGCTATCAGGAGTACGTACATACTCTTCTTCATGTTCTTCTTCTTCATCATCATTCCGATTGAGATTAGGAATCTCATCTTCATTAGAATCAGTCTTTTCACTGTCACTTGCTTCTTTGTCATCATCAACATCACTGTTAACATCATCATGTCATCATCTTAGTTATTATCACTGTCAGCATCATTTAGCTATCTCGCAACATTATCTCTTATAGATTCAGTTCTCACTCTCAGATTGATATTTGGGTACATCGGGAACCCCTGGTTTAGTACAAGTTCCTTCATCTGTACCAGTTGTCTTGTCTTCTTGCTCATCAGGAACCTTTGGTTGGGACAAACCCCCCAACATCCTCACCTAAGCCATTTGCATGAAGTTTATGAGTTTACATCTTGCTTTTCTTGAGAGTTTTCTTAAGCTGAGCAGCTTTAAGTAATGCTACATTAGAAAGTAGATCCATGCCATTGCTTCTATCAACTTTAGTTGGTGTTTTCTTCTTTGACACATACTCACTAGGAGTGTCTCTGATTACAACACTTGTTGTTGGCATAATAGTAGACTTCTTGGTAGGTCTCTTAGCTCTCTTAGAATTCACTGCATGTTCTTCTTCCAAGATAGGAGACAATTTTCTTAAGAGTGAAGCAACTTTCCTAAACTTCCTTGCTTTCTTGGGAGTAGCTTTTCCAGTAGCAAAGTCGAGTTAAGTCTAGAATCTTTTATGTCTTGGTTAATCATCTCATTAGGAATCAAGGCTCCATATTGTTGATAATCTTATATCTTAGAGATAAACTTCAATGTACCGAGCAAGGTGTCATCACAAACTGTGTGAAGATTGATTTTGTTTCTCATAGAGATGGTTTTGTCCTTAGAGATGAAGTGATTGATGATAACTTTCATGAATCTTGGGTAGGGCATGTGCTCTTTACGTGCTGAACTGATTTCGCTGTTGTCTGCTTGAAACATGAAGTCTTCCCATAGTAGAGCAACAAAATCAACATTCTTCTTGTCGTACATACCCTACAAGATCTGAGTTCTTGATTCTCTGAGTCTATCAAGCCTTGTTTTTCTCCCAGAGATGCACCTATTAATGATAGCTGCAAATGTTCTCCAAGGCTGGTGCATTTGATCAGTATGGATCGCGGATAACATATCACACTTTCCAGATTACATAAAAACAGTTTTTTTATTTATAGAGATAAATGGACCAATTCTATCTTCAGATGGTGGTTTATCAAAGTCTTTGATTAGGAGTTGGATACAAATCTGGAGAATTTCACGAAGGCTTCAGTGTCAATTCAACATTTCTTCTTATCCAGCTTGAACCGATATGCATATGTGTCTTTGGTCTTTTGGATGGTGTTCCATAATTGATGCATGTATACTTCAGGTACTTCAGCAGTGATAAGGAATATGGGATAGCATGAAGAGAGTTTAAGAGCATCCAGTGTGACTTGATATGTTTCTTATCTCTGTGGCTTGCTGAACTCTATTCTTGCATTGCACTTTTCAATATTTAGTCTTTTCTTTGGAGGAACCAAATCATTGTCGAGAGCAACTTGTTTAGCAGCAACTGGATTCATGTTTTTGCTAAAATAGTCCAATATAGTTCATATACAACCAAATTTATACATTACTAATTGACCTATTTGATTCATGGGTATACACTTAGAGAAGTAATTTACATTGATTTATTAGACAGATTTAACACATGTATCAGGCATTTAGTTAAAGTAAAGGACGACCGACATTGATCAGAAAGTCAACCTAAGGTCAACAAGCTAACAATTGGTCAAACACAGTCAATTTAGCAACTAACATATGATATACAGACGAATTATCCTAAAATAAGTTATCAAATGAAAAACACATTAGAAAAAAATAATCTTTTAAAATCATGTATAAATCGCTGCCTAGACAGGTGTATAAATCGCCGCCTAACAAAGAGTGTATAAATCGCCGTCTAAAGACACGTGTATAAATCTCCGTCTAAAGTCATGTGTATAAATCGCCGCCTAAGGTCATGTGTATAAATCACCGTCTAAGGAGTTAGGTATAAATCGCCGTCTATAGGAGATGTATAAATCGCCGCCTATAGGTGATGTATAAATCGCCGCCTATAGGTGATGTATAAATCTTCACCTATATTTAGTTACGTATAAATCGCCCTATATAAATTTTTATTTTTACAAACTATAATTTTTTGGCATTTACAACACACATAGACATGAACTAAGCATACATAACATATGTCAGCTATAACATGAATTAACCACAAGATTTTTACTTAGAGACAAAAATGAGTAAATTATCACTCGATTGGCTCAAGCACACATAATTTACATACACAACATAGATTTTCTCACTCAAAAGCATTCACATAAGCATGATAACACATATTAAACACAAAACCATCACCTAATTTCAAGTATCCCCTTAAACCATTTTTTGAAACAAAGAATCAAGTAAATCCTTACCATTTGTTTTACTAACAAAACCATTATATTCGAGCATCTACACCTTTTAGGTATCAAAACCCCTCAATCAATTTTGGATTTGGTCCACTTTTGATTTTCACTAACCCTAAGCCAATTTCTAGGGATTTTGAGCAATACTTCATGATTCAACCTAATTCCATTCGATTATGAATTGTTTAGATAGTAAGGAGAATATTTGTAGATTATCTCAAGTCTTGAAAATCATTAGAATGAAGGTTATTGAAGGTGACGATTTGAAAAGAGTGGGAGGAAAAAATTAGAGTATGTTTGTGTGTGTGTCGTGACGGGGAAGGAGGGTGTTTTTATTAACAACATTTGATTTGTGACACAAATGCCCCCTACTATATATCTTTCTTAATTTTATTATATAATTTCTTAAAGCATTTCTAGTTTACCTTTTTGTCACTTTTAGTCCCTATGTGTTTATAAACTAAATTAAGCCTTAAATTATTTTGTATCACATATCTCAAGGTATAAACACATAACATATAATGCACAAATAAGGTAAAGTTAATTAACTCCCCTTTAAATATTGTCCCGTTATTGTTTAAAACCTTTTTCCTTTTTAATCCTCGATGACTTTGATGATTAAATTTGACATTTTTCTTCCCCTCAAACAAAGACCGTTTTCTATTTAAAGAGAGTAGTCGTTGTTTGAGTGGTCAAATGCCTTGAAAAATCATTTACTGATGAATTACTGAAATGATTATTTTATTTCTGAAAAATCAACACCTTTAAAATAGTATTTCTCTTATTTTGATCACTAACATGCCTAACATGTCACATTAATTGTATAAGGAAAGCAGGGTTGGTTGCAAAGTAAACACAAGCCTTTTAATGAATATGTAGTAATTCATTCCTGAGAAAAGTAAACTTCTCGTTGTTAGGCAAAATTTTCATATTGAAATACTTGCCTTTAAGATTTTGATCGGGTTGTTATCTGATATAATAACAAGCCATATGACATATTTTCTATTTGAACTTTATTTACAGTTTTGTGCCATTATTAAATGACATTTCTAAAGCCGTAAATATTATCGATGCTAGAAAACATGTCATGAAAACCTATTTTTTGTATTTTTCTAATTTTTTAAATTTTTTTATTTTGTTTTCTGGTTTTATATTTTTATATCTTCTTTTATGAAAAATTTATATAAAATGAAAAATCTTTTTAGGTTTTTATGTTTTCTTATATACATATAATACACATGATATATGACAAGTTACCACCATTACTCGTCTTCTTCCTCTGTCACATGTTTTAGCGTTTCTGGAAACATGCTTCTCAGACCAAGCTTTTCGATCAAGAAGTTAAATCTTTCTCGTGGCAAGGGTTTGGTGAAGATGTCAGCCAGTTGATATTCCGTCCGAACAATGTATAGTTCCACTATTCGATTCTCCACCTTCTCCTTTATAAAATGGTAGCGTACATCAATGTGCTTAGCTCTTAAGTATTGAACGTTGTTGCAGCATAGAGCAATCACACTTTTGTTGTCGCAGTACAAAGGAATTTTATTGAATTGAAAACCATAATCTGTTAGCTGTGAACGCATCCATAGGATTTGAGCACAACACCCAGATAAGGCAATATATTCAGCTTCTGTACTCGAGATCGCAGTACTCCTTTGCTTCTTGGAAGACCAGCTAACAAGTTTATCACCTAAGAATTGAGCGCTTCCTGACGTACTGCGTCTGGTGTCCTGACACCCCGCGTGATATGCGTCTGAATATGCTGTTAGAGACATACCGATTCTTCGAGTACTAGAGACCCATGTTAATGGTTCCCTTTAGGTATCAAAAGATCCGCTTAACCGCATTTAAGTGCCTTTTGGTAGGCTTTGCCTGATACCGAGCACATAAGCAAACTGCATAAATAAGGTCAGGTCTACTGGATGTCAGATACATGAGGGATCCAATCATGCCACGGTAAAGTGTAGCATCAACTGGTGTCCCCTGTAGATCTTCATCCAGTTTATTCTTTTCTACCATAGGTGTGTCTACAGATATCAACTTAGTAGCAAACCATATTTTTAATAATTTCAAAAGCATATTTTGATTGGTTTAGGAAGATGCCTCTAGGACTTTGAGAAATTTGTAATCCTAAAAAGAATGACATCTGCCCCATCATTGACATCTTGAACTTAGTGGTCATCAGATTAGCAAACTCATTGCACAAAGCAGTATTAGTGGATGCAAATATTATATTGTCAACATAAATTTGTACCAGTAATAAGTCATTTCTTGCTTTCCGTGTGAAGAGTGTTGGATCAACTGCAGCTTTGGAGAAATGTTGTGAAATGAGGAAACTTGACAGCATGTCGTACCATACACGTGGTGCCAGTTTGAGACCGTACATGGCCTTTTTGAGCATATACACATGCGATGGGTTATCCTGATCAACAAATCCTTCTGGTTGAGAAATGTAGACCTCTTCTTTAAGCTCACCATTTAAGAAAGCCGTTTTGACGTTCATTTGGAAAATCATCATATTCTTGTTGGATGCATTTGCTACGAAGATACGGATGGCCTTTTTCTTTGCAAACCGTTGCTATTGATTCTCGAAATCGATTCGCCTCCTCTCGTTGCCTGAATTACTTGAGAACTAATCTAGCCTATTCTTGTGTACCATGCCAAATTCGTTCTGTCTTGACCTTGTAAATCCACTTTAGTTTGATCAACATGACTTTATCTGGACACAGCACCAATTCCCAAACTTGTAGTCTTTCAAATTCATGAATTTCTTCTTGTATTGCATCGATCCAAGATGGTTCGGTCAATGCTTGTTTGAAGTTATTTGGTTCTACAGAATTTAGGAAGGCATCAAAGTAACACGACATGGCATCAGTTTTGAGTTGCTTTCTGGTAGAGACCAAACGAGAAGGATCACCAATCACGTTTGCTATTAGATGATCCTTAGTCCATCTACCAAGGTGTTCAAATGGTGTGTAGGATGGTCTCACATTCGATAACGATCCATGAGATGTCGAGTCTTCATGAAGAGATTCATGTAGTAGATCATTTGAAAATGTGGTTGTTTTTTGGTGATTCTTCAAAAACTTGAGAAATAATTAGAGAATGTTCTTGTTCTTTTGGTTGATGGAGAATACTTGTAGATGGTGCTCATGGTTCAATAGACGTAGACACAGGTAAATCGGTCTATCAAAATCTCTTTTTTGGGGGTTTAGCAGCTACGGAACTGGAGAGACAAACAAATTGGAGGATTGCGAATGTATTCATTCAAAAACATGGGTTGGAAACAAACGATCCCAATTCTTCTCCTATTTGGTGGATTACAAGGTTGTTGAGAATTAGGGGGGGGTTTGGAACGAGTCCTGATCTGGATGTTGTGGAGTTATACAGTGAAGCCGGGGTGTTGAACCGAATTTTTAGAAGCCATTATGTTAGCTCTCGAACGTCCCATGCATAGATTCCATATATTTTCTGGGTTCTCTGGTATATGATTCTGAAACTTCTTTGTGGACGTGTAACTAATTAACAAAAATACCAATATCGGCCTTTGCATTTAGTTTACCCAAATCCTCAATGTCATTGGTCAGATAACAGAGTGAACCAAATATATGAAGAAATGATAAATCTGGATTCTTGTTGTGCATCAGCTCATAAGGAGTTTTGTTGTAGCGGAGACAGATCAAGGAACGGTTTTGGGTATAACAAGTTGTGTTAACTGCTTCGGCCCATAGAAATAGTGGAGCTTTTGAAAATATCAACATTGTGCGAGCAGCTTCCACAAGAGTTCGGTTTCGCCATTTGACAACGCCATTCTATTGAGGAGTGCGAGCAACAGAATTTTTATGCGAAATGCCAAAATTTTCATAGAAATCACGAAGAGTCTGATTGACAAATTCAGTTCCATTATCTGTTCTGAAATCATTCACGGATTGTGGCCTTCAACGACTTGAATATTTTTGATGCACTTGATGTTAGCTTCGGGAGCTTCATCCTTTGACCTCAAAAATCTGACCCAAGTAAATCGTGAATAATCATCAACAATCACCAAGATATATTTTTTCTCGTTAATACTCTCCACACGCATCGGGCCACAAAGATCTATATGCAAAAGATATAGTTTCTCTTGATTAGTGTCTTCAGCCTTGGGTTGATGAGAGGATTTCTTGCTTTTTCCCAATGCACATCTGATAAACTAGTGATCTTTCTAAAATTTAAGTTTTGGAATGCCTCGTGTAAGACCGTCTTTAGCTAGCTTGTTAAGAGTATCGAAGTTGAGATGCGATAACCCAACGGTGCATAACAGCTTGGTCTTTGAGGTTTTGACAGAAGACAGATCGGAGAAGTCTTTAGCATGTCATCAAGAGAAATTGTGTACAAATTTGTGTCTTTAGATCCTGAAAGTAGATCAACACCTTCTAAATTTCGAATAAAGCAAGTGTTTTTCCGAAAAGCGACTTCAAGATCCGCACCACAAAATTGTCCAACAGAAAACAAGTCATGTCCATGTCCCTCAACATAGTATACTCTTGAGATAATTATGTTCCCCAGCCGATAGTAACCATTTCCCATTATCTTTGCAACTTGGTCGTTTCTAAATCGAACAGTTCTCAAAAATTTACTGACGAAGTTCATGAGCTAAGAGCGATTCCATGTCATATGTTTTGAGCATCCGGAGTCCAGATACCAAAGAACAATCTGGAAAACCTGTCATTAACAAGAGAAGAAGAAGATGGAACATCTGTAGCATTGGATCCCCACAAATGATTGGGTTCCGAGTTGTTAGCTTTCTTAGATTCTACAATCTTGGCTTCTTTACTCGAACCTACATTTTTTACATGTTTGGGTCTCCTGCTATAGACTTTAAGCTCTGGTTTTGATGTTTCAACTGAATTAGAAGTGGATTCCTTAATGGGCACTACTTTAGTGGGAGTGATCCTACTTAAAGGGCACAAACTAAAGTGAAAGTTCTTCCTGTTGGTTTACACTTAAATCCTACTTCAATGAATTTAGTTTCTAAATATTTTATTTTTTATGTTTCTTAGCAGATTTAGAATGGCCATTCACATTTTTAACAAAATCAAGAACACACTTATCATGGATAGCATCAAACATACACTGATTACAAGTAGCACAAACTAGTTCTGAATTCGCATTTAACAGTGAATGCTTAACATCTGCATCACAAATAAGTTCAACAACATGATTCTTTTTATTCAAATTTAAATTAACTCTCTTATGTTGGGCTTTCATTTTATTCTTCCTGTTACTACTTTGTGGTTGCGAGATCCTATCATTCTTTTTATTGCCTGTAGGCTTTGATCTGCAAGTACTAGTAGAACACTTCAATCCTGTAGAAGACAACACATGTGTGTTAGAATCAGATGTTGTAGATGACTCTACCTGTTTGATGTTGCTTGAGGATGTAAGAGGTTCAAAAAACCTAACTTTTTTGACTTTGTTCATAGGTGTGACAACAAACTTTTTGACACTAAGGTTAATCGCATTAGGGCACGTATCTTGAACATATACAAGTAATTCTTGAATTCGTTTGGCATGCTTGCAGGAAAAGTCTAACTCATTATCTAAAGGCGGTTTTGCTTTATCTTGTTTGACTATTCCTCGAAGTACATCAGCTTGTTCCTCAGTATGCTTAAGATAGTTGATGTGTATAATTTTAATATGTATAATAATATAACGATGATGAAATTCCTAAACTACCCTTGAGGACAAAGGTAGTAAGAAAAATCACACGAAAATATATATACGTATATTTACCGGTAAGTGATTACCGGGTCGTTTTCCCAAAGACTTATGAAATTGAGACCCCGTTTGTTATTTGGACAATGACTTGAATTGGTTCGAAGATGATTGTTTTCTAAAATCCTAATAGAGAGCAAATAAAAGCACAATTAAAGCTAACTATGAAAAACGTTAACGGGATTAAGAAAACGCGACAAATAAGCAATTGAACTAAAATTAAACCCTAAATGCTTTTCTAAACTTTTTCTAATCCTATTTGACTATTTGAAAAGAAAAGGCTAAGGAAATTCTAAAACGAGAGTGTTTAAATCTTAAAAATGAAGAAAACGAGAACGGGAACGAAATCCCGTTCTTTAAAAAATGAACTTTCAAAATATTAACCCTACGAAAGTAAATTTAAAACCTAAGCCTAGAATATGCTAAAAGAAAATTTTATAAAAAAGAAAATTATTTTTTTGATTATTTTTCTATTTTTTATGATTTTTTAAAGTTTTTAACAAAATTAATTCACGAAAAATATTAAACTTTGACTAAAAATTCTAAGAAAATTCTTAAAAATTACTAAAGTTATAAAGATTGTATGAAAAATAAGTCCTACGAATAAGCTAAAAAGAATAAGCAAGGAAAAAGAAAATAAGCACTCGAAGTGCTTATTCTAAAAAGAGCTCAAAAAGGTGTTAAAAGGAATGTGTTTGCAAACTTGGACGTAAAAGTCCCAAGGGCACGTTGGTTAGTGTTGTGTGTGTTGAGGCTTATAAAGGGTTGAGGAAGGTTGAGGTCAGGGGTTCGAGATTGCTCACCCCTGATTTCCCTTCTTTTTATTTTTGCAAAAACCTAAAAAGCAAAGTTATAAAACATATAAAAATAAGCTATTTTTGTGAAATCAACTTTTTTCTAAATCACTAATAAGCTAGAAAACAGCTTAAAAATCAAACAGAATTCACTTAACCATTTTTTTACTTTTTTGAAAACTTAATAAGCTTGAAACTAAGATAAGCTAAAACTATATCAAATAAGCTACTAGTAACTAACTTCTATATAATTTGCTAGTTTAAAACAAGTTATAAATGCAAATTAAAGACAATAAGCTGAAAAAATACTTGGGACACAACTAAGCTCAAAACAGACAATGAGACAACTTTGAGCTTATTTTTAAGCTAGCTAGAGGAACCTTATGACAATCTAGCTTATACCTACTTAAAGATCAGCTTATAAGCTACTTGAAACAACAAACAAAAGACATTTTGAAATTCAATTAAGCATTGAAAAAGCACAATGAAAAAGCTACTTATGCTGTTTTTGATGTTTTTGGTTTTTTCTATGAAAAGACTAATAAGCTAAATCCTGGACCTAATAAGCTACAAACAACTTAATATAAACTAAATAACTAAGCTTGTTATGACAGAAATGAACAAAAAAACATTATGGCAATAAGCTAAAAATCTCAAATAAGCATTTTGATACAACTTTTAACCAAACAGTCACTGGAGACAACTTTAAGCTTATTTTAAGATAAGTTAATGGATCCTTATGACAATTCAGCTTATACTACTTTAAAACTTGAATAATAAACTACACAAAACCACTTTTAAAAAGTATTTGAAAAATCAAATGCTTAATGAAAAAGCTTAATGAAAAAGCTTAATGAAAAAGCTGCCTATGTAGTTTTACCTAACTTTTGGTTTTTGAATGAAAAAACAAAAAGCTAATTTTAAGCTCAAAAACAGATGACTTAATTAACTGATTTTTGAAAAATAAGCTGAAACAGATTAATAATGACCTAAGATCTACTTGAATACTTAAAATCAAGACCTAAAATCTACTAATACTGATTGTTTGCCTATTTTTGCTACTGATGCAGTTGACATGAAAACTTAACAAAAACTTTTAGACCAACAAGAGCAGACCTAAGCAGCTAATTTCAAAACCAAATCAAATAGATCAATAAAAGCAGCTTAAACAATTTAAGGCAGCTAAAGCATTTGTGAGCTTAAAATAAGCTCAGATTCTAACTAGCAATACTTAGACTCTTAAAAACTAATATGAGCTTTTAATAACCTTAAATCCAACACTAATAAACCTTTGAATGATAATTGAAATCAATTTAAAGGACCAAAAGGACCTTGGCAGTACTAACTTAAGTTAGTACTGCCTTGACCCAAACACCCCTTTAAAAAGTCCATTTTCATTTTCAGCTTATGAGATTAATGATTAAGATTTATTAATCAAATACCAGATATCAACAAGCTTTTAACCAACCTAATGAACAGATTTAGCTAACTAAATAAGCAGAGATGATAAGCTAACAGTATCTACTAATATTTTTTTGGATTTTTCACTGTTTTTATAAACTAACTAGCAGATTAAGATCTAAGCTATTAAATGACAATACTAAGCATTAACCTACTAATATAAGCTACATTAAGCTACCTTAAACAGAAAAAAGCAAATACAAAGCACTATTTAACTAAAATGGCAGAATTAAGCTATATAAAAAGGAAAATGCAAAACGTAAATAGCTCTGCTGAAACAAGCTTATTAGTGCTCCAAGAGCTAGTCTACCAAGCTCTAGGCTTTTCCTAGGGATAAATGGTGTGGTCCTGGAAACCCATCCAAATTTAGGTTTCCCTTCCTTATAAAGACTTTGTATGGAGTAAGGGTAGAATTTGAGAGATAATAGCTCATTTAAGCTTTAAGAGCTTATAATGAGAGTGTAGCTAGCTTAAGTAATGATTTGACAGTAGTATTAAAGAGTTAATTAAGTTTTATTAAACCATTTTACTTGTTATTGCAGATTAAGTAAAGACATTTTAAACACAAGATTAAAAGTAAGATGCAAATTTTATTAATGAAAACTGAATTACAAAGCTTTTAATGAAAATTACAAGAGTTTAAACTACCATAAGCTAGAAATACAATATGTGAGTGAAGGAGGTCTTGTATTTATAGGCTTGAGAGAAGCTTCTAGTCCTCTGCTACGCTCCTCTTGAACTCTAATCTTAGCCCTTTATTCCTTGCAATCATTGGATGCCCCTTTTTAGCCCTTGGATGAGAATGTAAGCACACAGATTGCCAAGTTGGCAATCCCAACTCTTTAGAGGATGTGCTTCTTTTACATTGATTTCAGTGTAATATTTCCCTTTTGGTGTGTTTCTTTATAGCCCACGTGGTATTCCTTTGTCAGGAGTGGCCAATCAAAGCTCTTGGTGACGTCTTCTTAGGCTGAGGTGGAACTTGGTACTTGGTATCTTGATGGCAACGCTGCACGAGCTTCTAGAAGTGGGTTAATTGTATTTAAATGAGGTAATTACAAGGATAGTGAATTGGGGAAGACGGGTAAACAGTAAAACTATTTTTCTCGCCCCCTAATTTTATTTGTTTTAGTGTTTGACTCGGGGAATGGGGTTGTTTGACTTGAGCTCGGGATTTATAAAAATAGATTACGCCGGTGAAATATTTGGGCTTAGTAAAGGTAAAAAGGTTTTATAATTAAGGGATAACGACCGTTAGCTTCTTAATAAAAGAGGACTAACGGTGTTAGTGATTTAGGGTTTTTGGTGAAATTTGATTTAACATTAAGGGTTATTTGGGTATTTTGAGGGTTTTGTCTTTTTGTGGCTTGACCAATGGTTGACCAAGGTTGACTTTGTTGACCTTTGCTAGAAACTCCCGGCTCTTGTGCACTTTATCCGTCCCCGTGTTCGTGTTTGTCTGGTTTTGGCCATTTTATTATGATTTTTGCAATATTTGTACCTACACATCACAAATGACAAAATAAGCAATATACAAGCATAATTTGCACAATTTGTTCATTTTAGGGCCATTTTTGGTATAAAAAGGATATGTGATTTCTCACATATCAAAATTCCCCAAACTAAGTGATTGTCGTGTCCTCACGCAATATTATATGCTCTAAAACCAAATACCTCAAAACCTCCCCAAACTAATCCTTTGAAAAGTAGCAAAGTCTTTTGTGGGGAGAGTTAAGAAATCACAAGCTTTAAAACACCCCTTTTTCCCATTTTTCAATTTTTTTTCATTTTTATGATTTTCATAATTTACAACTTACAACTTATTCATGTGTGACATAATGTATTGCTTTCATTATTCATTGATAACTTTTAGAATCACAGAACAAAAAGCACAAAAAGTGTCCAAATGTATAAATTCATCGTCCCCGACTTTCACCTCTCCAAGACAAGCTTAAAAACAAGATCATTGCAAAATACAAGTTATGATGCTAACACTACTCATAAAAGCTAATTGTGTACTTACTTTTCCTCTCTTATTCCCTATTTTTGTATCTCAAGATTTTAAGACTTATATTTCGATACTTATTAATACCAAATAAAGTGTAACGGTTAAGAATGCAATAATTAGCTCCTAGCCTTTTTCAAAAGATCAAATGTCATCAAGATTAAAGTC
>BQNB010079419.1:0-30249 GCA_026074375.1 Tanacetum coccineum | reverse complement strand
AACATCATGTCTAACAAAGAATCATTATGGGTTCGTTGGATTCATACATATAAGTTACGAGGACGTTCATTTTGGGATATCCCGATTAAATCTAACCTTAGTTGGGGCTAGTTGAAGTTGTTACAGTTTCGTACTCTTGTCCAGCCGTGGTTTATCTATAAAGTGGGTGATGGTAGGTTGATTTCAGCTTGGCATGATACGTAGTTTCCTAATGGCCCCCTAACTCGTTATATAACTCCTTGTAACATTACAAGAGAAGGCTACTAGTTGAATGCATGTTTGGCTGGTTTGATTTCTAATGCGTCTTGGACATGGCCTCAGCCGTGGCTTGTTAAGGCGCCGGTGTTAGGGATGGTTCAATTGCCTCAACTCCAGCCTATGGTTCGAGATAAGATTCAATGGTTTGATCTTAATGGGAACATGGTGGAGTTTTCTGTGGCGCGTGCATGGGAGGCATTAAGGCCTCGTGATCATGAGGTTTTTTGGTTTCACATTGTGTGGTTTTCTCATTGTATCTCGCGACATTTATTTCACCTATGGTTGGTTATGAGAGAAAGCCTAAAGACGCAAGACAAAGTTCGGCCGTAGGATGTTGGGCCGACGGTTGATTTAGCTTTGCTTCGTTGTTTGTTATGTGATACCCAAAGGGACTCGCACTCGCATCTTTTTTCGAATGTCCCTTCTCAGCAAAGGTGTGGGAGTATGTTCGTCATTTAGCAGCTATGGAGCATGTGTCGCCAATTATGGAGAATATTCTTTTGTATCTACAGCCTATGGCTCATGTTCGAACTGCTAAAAGCGTGTTTGGAAGACTTCTCTTGGCTGCTACGTCTTATTTTCTTTGAGTGGAGCATAATAATAGATTGTTTCGACAGATCAAGCGTTCTCCTGAAGATATTCGTGATTTTATTATGGTTACTGTCCGTTTGAAGCTTCTCTCGTTCAGATTCAACAATAATCAGAGGGTGCGTGAGTTACTCTGTCGTTGGAAGATGCCTACTCATTTTTGTATTTATGACCAGTAGTTATCGTTTGATGTGTAGGTTTTTCATGTATTGGTTCTATGCTTATAGTTAGGCTTTAGTTCATTTGTGGCATGTCACAAATGTTGATAGGCTGGTTGTTCAAGCTTCGCTTGAGGTTAATGTGGTACCTTAGCCACATTCCATTGTTCTAAACCGTTTTTTTGTGATTAATACAATTTACCGGGGTAACCCTTTACCCAAAAAAAATACGAATACAATCAAAGATATCACTCTTTCTCAAGGAGTTAGAATTAAAAGTGATGCTGTTATGATACCTCCAAGTAAACCAAAGGGTAGTCGCGATGATGACAAACAAACGACGCTTTTTATCTCTAGAGACGGACCACGAACTCCACCAATCAAGCCAATGTGTGTTGGACTCGAAAACGGGAATAGAACTATCACACCATCTGCAAACAACCCTCTATATTTCTTTGGTGATTTCACATTTGAAGAAGACATGCTGATTAGACTCCACCAAAGCGTTACAAGAGGGGCAAGAGATCTCCGGAATTTCTATACCTCGAAGAGAGAGATTTAGACGATGAGGAAGCTTATCCAACTTCAGACGCCACATAAAGATATTCACTTTTCGAGGAAGATCTTTGTCCCATGTAGTCGTGAATCCTAGGGATGGAAGGAGATGGTTGTCAATTTATCGACGAAGAGCACCAACAGTAAAGACACCATCATCATCCAAAGACCAAATACACTTGTCAATATCAGCTTGAACGTCAAAGTGGCTGATCTCGACTAACAATTCATTGAGATGAGCTGAATTTCAAACGCCAAGATTATTAGACCAAGTACATGTCCATTGCCCATTATTAATACGATCTATAATCAAACAATCCTTTTCTTGTTCCAAGCGAAACAACCTGCTATATCGAGAGTGATTTCGTCCAAATCACACACGTAAATATATGAAAGGATAATATCAATAATAGTATAGTAATAAGTATTCCAAGAGGGTTCAAGAAACTTACTTTTATCCAAAGTAAGATCTTAAACCTTCCCGGGTCGTTTCCTGATGAAGCGTGAATTGAGAATCGGTTAAGTTCGTGATCGCATAATTTGAATGATTTTAAAGTTTTTGATTTTGATTGTAATTCTACAAATAAAATGCATAAACAAGTAAAGGAAAGCTAAAAACGAGAGCAATAAAGTATTAAAAACGAAAACGATAACGGGAATCTAAACTCGTTCTTTAAAGATCAAAATTATCAAATTTTGATCCTAGAATTACAAATTTAATTTTTAAAGGTCCTAAAAAATTAAAAATAATTTTCAAAAAAAGAGTTATATTTTTTTATTTATTATGAATTTAAAACAGTTTTAATCTAATTAAATCATTAAAAATAGTAAACTAATTTATAAAAATCTAGAAAAATTAGGGAAAGTGCTTCAAAGAATGAGGAATCTAAGAAAAATATAAGCTGGAAAGATGGCTTAACAAATAAGCAGTAAATAAGCTATTAAGCACGTATAAGCTAAAGTGGCAAATAAGGGTTATATATAAAATAGTGTGAAGGCTTAATAAAAAAAGTCCCAATGGCATATGGTGAAGGAGTGTGTTGTTGAATATGTTAGGTAGTTAAGGTTGAGGTCCTGGGTTCGAGCCTAGGACCTCCCTATACGGCCTAACATTTTTATTTTGCAAATTTTATTTTTGGAAAAGCTGTTAATAAGCTAATTAAGCAATTTTAATAAAATGACTTTTGACAAAACTTGATAATAAGCTAGAAATAAGCTCTTTTAATAAGACAGTTTAGCTAAACTTAAGCTAAATAACTAAATGGTAAACTGTGTTGGTATTTTAAGACTAATTAAGCTAAAAATAAACTAATAAGCTGGAAAACTTTGACTACTTGTACCTAATAAGCAAATTTGATAAAGATTTAGCCAACTAAATAAGCTAAAAAGTTTATTTGAGCTTAAATGGATTATGACTTAAACTGGCAGTTTTGAATGATAACTAAGCATTTTTAAGCTCAAATTCAGAACAAATAAGCACATGGAAATGGGAAAATGATCAAAAACAGTTTAACTACTATAACTAATCTTCACTACCAAGCAAGAAATAAGCTAATAGAAAAACTAAATAAGCTGGAAAAAGCAGGCAAACTAGGAGGCTTAAGCTAAGTCTTTTTTTTTTTTGCTTTTTTGAAGTTTTTAGGTAGCTAACTGCAGCCCTAATTTAAGCTAAGCTAATGAAAGTGAAATTACAAAATAAGCTAAAATAGATTGACCTTATATAGTATTAAGCTTATACTAACAAATTCAGACCTTAAAACCACTTATAACTAACCTAGAATTGCTACTAAAGATTGGACTTAAGTTTGGAAAATTAACATTTAGAACTAAGACAGCTTTTGAGTTAAATCATAATAGACAAATGCAAACTATTCTAACTTACTTCTACTGCATACTAAGCTTAAAACAAGTATTAAATGAACACTAATTAGCCATAATCTAAGATCTAGCAGAATAAGCAATTCTAGCAACCTAGGATACCACAAAATCAAACCATAGCTATATTAATCTTAACTTTTTAGATTTAAACTATTAAAACTTATAAAGCTAACTTAAAAACTAAGTTTAAGCTAGTTGAATTTGACTCAAAGCCTAAAATGGCCTAAGGAGTACTAACTTTAGTTAGTACTGCTTGTGCCAAACACCCCTTTAAGAGTTGATTTTCCATTTTTAAACTACACAGTTTTGAAATAAGCTCAAACTTGCAATGACAGATATATAATTAAGCAAATTAAGGATTAATAAGCAATAACTAACAGATATTAAGCAACAATAAGCAAAACAATAAGCTAAACATTAATAAGATATTATTTAAGTGAAAATAAGAAAATAGAACTAGTACCTTTGTCCTAGCTAAATAGGGACTCAACTGCTCATTTAGAGCTTAAATCTACAAGCTCTAGCTTATTTTCACAAGCTAGTAAGGTCTATAAGCCCTTCCCAAACTGGCTTATCATCCAAATTTTAAGCTGAGGTCTTTTAGAGTGACGAATAAAGTGAAATCTAAATTCAGTTAAGCTTGTGAAGGCTTAACTGAATGTAAGCAAACTTATGACGTAAAGAAGAGCTTTTAGAAGCTTATTAAGAGATTTTGAATACTTAAACCATAATTGCATTAAAAGGTAAAAACAAAGATTGAACACTAAATTAAAGCAAACTGAATTTTATTGATAAACAAAACGATTACAAAGCTTGAAAAAGGAAATTACATTGAAAACATTAAAATAAGCTGGTAAATAAGCTAATCTAAGCTACTCCTACTCCTACTCCTAGATGCCTTCTTCTGTGTGATCTGCCTGCTATTTATAAGGAGGAAGTGAACCTTCTAGCCCTTTGAGACGCTCCCCCATCTTTAATCTAAGCCATTGAATCATAACAACCTCAAATCAATCAATCACAACCCTTGGATCACTTACACGTTAATTCCACCAATAACATTCCTTAGGATTGCCAGCGTGGATGCTTGTGTGTAAGGCGTGTCAGCTTCTAGAAACAAATAGAGCGTGTGGGATTGGTGAATGATTTTACCTATGCGTGTGCCCTGTGTAAAAGAGAGGGAAATGGGAGAGATGGTAAACAGTGATTTACTTTTTGACCCGTTTTTATAACTTTGACCCTGACTTGGTCTTATAAATGGAATTGGGCTTTGGGCTTGAATTATTTATAAGGTTTTATGGATTGGATTTTTAATTTGTAAATGGATTAAGGGTTTAAGGCATTAAGGTTTGATAAGTATAGATCTTAATGGGCTGACCCGGCCCATTAAAATGGGTACGGGTTGGTCCATTAAGGATGTATTCGCCTTCGGCTACGTTTTCTCGTGCTCATTTCAATTTCGTGCCTGGTTTTGTTCTTTTTGCTTCATTTTTGTCCTTTTGTGCAATATCCGTTACATGCAAGACACAATTCACAATACAAACAAATACAATGCATTTTTCTGTATTTATTGGTCATTATTGGTCTTTTTAGCTTGTTTTATTAGGTAAAAGGTATGTGTATTTAAGCACATACCAAAACCCTCCCATACTAAGCTATTGTCTTGTCCTCATGCAATGTTATAAATACACGCTTAAACCAAAAATCCCAATCCCCATAAACTAATCACCTCGAAAAGTAGCTAAGTGCTCATCTAAGGGGATTAAGAAATCAATAGTTATGAAACGCCCCATTTTACCATTTTTATGCATTTATTATTATCATTCATTCATATCATAACTTCAGAGAACAAGAAACACTAAAAGGATAACTTCATCGTCCTTGATTTTTCACCCGTCCCAAACCAAGCTTAAAAATGAAATCATTGTTAAATACAAGTTACGATGCTAACACTACTCATAAATGGGGTTAATTCATGTCCTCGATTTTTCACTTTTACCAACTATACGTAAAATACGAAATCAACGTTTAAATTACAAGTAAGATGCTAACACTACTCATATTTGTAACTTGTAAAAATTTTCACTCGATAATTATTATTTACTAGGTGAAATCGTGCTCATTTCGATTTCGACCATGGATAACATTTAAGAAAATTTGTAATTTCTGAGCTTCTAGGCCGTTCTATCCAAGAATATATTGAATTTGACGGCGATATCACCCATGTAGGACTTTTCTTTCGGCACATCCAAACCGAAGACGGGTTTAGGTGAACCAGGATTTTGGTCACCTCACAGAGACTAGTTATCGAGACTCACGGACTCTTCAGTTTTAAAACCCTTGGACTTCCTCAATATTTATACTTAATAGAACTACAAATAAAGCTAAATCGTCTTTGTCAAAAAAATATTATTTATTTTAGAAAAAGAGATTTTTAGCATATTTATTTATTTAGCAATTTTAAACTTTAAGCAACATTATTAAACTTATAACCTCCACCCTTTAAACATCCGTCACATCGGTATGCGAGCCGACCATGATCCGGTTGTCTTATTTCGGCTTCTGTATTTACTAACATATTTATTTGGTTTTTCATCATTTTTTATTTTTATTTATGTACTTATTTTTATTTTTTTGAATAGCATCTATTTATTACGCGGTATATAGAAAAATTTCTTTTTAGAAAATTTAAGTATATAGCTGAACTAAGACTAGATAAATTAATGTGATTACATTAATAAAGCTTAAAATTCAAAAATTATTGATTAAGTTTAATTTCCGAAAAGAGCACTAATTTTAGTCCGGTTAAGAGCTTATGGGAGGAAAAACCACATTCACTTATGAGCTTGTAAGATTTCCAAATAATCCTTGTTTAGCATCTAACTCATAATTAACTTTATCATTTCTCGTTCTTCGCAAATTTAAAATCTTTAATAAAAAGATCCGCGAATGCTTAGTTAAATAAACTAGCTTTGCATATTTAAAGTCATTTATGGAAACTTGCAAAATCTTGGCTTGTTTAAGCTAGATTTCGCATTTTAAAGCTTCTTGAATAAAGACTAGCAAAAGCTAAAGTTTATAAAGGTTAAGGGACAAAGCTAAGAGCTCAATACGCTCGATCGAGTCAAAATTTATTCTTATTCTACCCAACAGGAAAGTCAAACATTGTGACAAAATACTTATTTTATTTTTCGAAATTTTAAAATTTTTGCATAAAATCACAATATTTTTTTAAATTTTGGTGGTAAAAACCGTAAAGACAAGGAAAATGCATGTAGATCCAAATCGAAAGGATCCCCCCCCCCCCCCCCCCCCCTAATACTAGAACTACACATTGTCACTGTCACCCCATACTAATTTCAAGGCATAATCAAAATATTAAGGGGTCTCTACGCAAATCTAAAGTCGTTTATTAATTATGCTAATAGATAGACGTTAATCAAAAAGATCTAGGATATCGGATTCCCATATATAAGCATGCGAATGATTTGAAGAGCGAGTGAACGATGGACAAAACCACGAGCACGAGAGTCTTTATAATCCGAGCAATCCTGGACATAAAACACAAAACACAGAACACAAGAAAGGAAGAGACGAGCCTCCTCACATCACACTTATTTATAATTATTATACTAATATACTATTACTAAGGATAAGCATGAGTTGCCACCCACGAAGCGCTTATTTTTGTTAACCGAGTCTTAAGCCTGACTCGATCCCCCATACTTGAGCTGGTCAAGGGGGATAGAAATAGAGAAACCGAACATCCAAGAAAGGAATGTCCCCTCCAGAAATCATCATCGGGCTCTCAAAAAAATCAGAAGTGATTTTGCTCTGATGAGATAAGAGATTAGAAGAAAGAATACCAGGATTGAAAACTTTATCTTCATTTTCGAATGAAAATGGAAGCAAAGTCTCAATCACTGGACAAAGAGGATTACGGATAAATGAGATAGAAAATGTATCTCGAGATAGAAATCTCTTGGATTGGACTTCAAAGAATATTCCCAGATCAAAAATCTTGTTTCTAGTTCCGGAAGGAAAAGAAACTTCACAGATCAGATCCGAGCGGATTTTCATCAGAAGAATGAAGTCCGAATCCAGCATAAGGGACTGATATGGGTAGGAACTCATATGGCACATGAACACGACGGTTTCCAAATATATCTTCCATAACAAGCTGTGTATTCTTCGCCCTGATCGGGCTCAATCTTAAAGAGAAACGAATCATACTCGAGAAGAAAGTTATCAACATGAGTAGTGGTACTACCACTACTCGTCTCTTCTATATGATCGCTAAAAGCGTCGAATTCGGGTAAAGAATTATCCAAATAAGAGAGAGAAGTATCCTCAAAGAATTCTCAAAGAAAGAGTCATTATCCTCAACGGGCATAGGAAATGAGGAAAGAGACTTGAGCACACAATTAGGAGTGGGGTTGTCATTCAAAGATTCGATCTTAGCAATAAGAAGATTGATATTCAACAATTTTTTACGAAGTATACCATCCTTGATTTTCAGAAGAATATCAGTGTCAATCTCTCCATCATCTGGATAAAAATCCTTCACCTCCTCTAAGTTGACGAGCTCAGAATCGGGAGGTGATGCCTTAACATAATCGATGTCCTCACCATAATCGTCATCGCTCGAAAGTACAATCATTGTTAGAATCGGAGAAAATCTCAAAATGATCTTTTAAAGCATCAAAAGAAGAGTTATCACAAAAAGGCCCATCACACATATTGTCGGAAATACCCTCGGACTCACTTGGGATTAGGACAAGGTCCTCAACACTAGACTTTATTACTTCGTCTGATTCCGTTTCTGGAATAGTGCTAAGATGCTCGTCCCCCATACTTAGAGAGTTATCGAGTTCCTCGGTTGGTAAATCGGGTGTGATTGCTTCAGACGAATTCTCTAAATATTCCCTATATTGAATAGTGTACTCATCATCATCGTCGTAGAAGGCAGGACAATTCCAACTCGGAGAATTAATATATTCTGCCAGCTCTTCACTTATAATTTGCAAATCTTTAAGAAGTTTATGAAGCAAATCTTGTATATCCTCTGGTTGAGCATGCTGAATTTCAAAAAATTTCTCTCAAGCTAGCTATAAAACCTTTGGCGTTTCTCTAAAAGATATACGATTAAACTTCTTTAAAAAAGTTTGTATAGATTTTATTAGGTTTTTTCTGGCTTGCAAAATTTTCCCACTCGTTTCTTGAGGAGGATGATGAATGACGGGATACTGCGGGGGTTGAAATTGGTCAAAACCAGAAGAATTAGAATTATAGAAATTTTGGTTCATCGGTTGACACTGAAAAGTCGCATGAGGACCCTCGCAGTTCTCACAACAAAGGTATTGTTGTGGAAAACTTGGTGAAGTTTGTGAAAAATTATCAAAGTTTTGATTGTAACACGGGTCCTGATTATAGACAAACGGAACTTGTGGCGGACAATCGTAACCATAATGGGCATCGTTTCCACATAACTCACAAGAATTCGTCTGGTACTATAGTTGAGGAGGGTGGGTGAAAACGTTTGGAGTATCATTAAAAGAGTTCGGATTTGGATCATCAATGGATGAATGTTTATTACTTGAAGCGCAAATAAGGCAAAATCCTTCACTAAGACCAGATCCACACCACTTGCAAGAACACCGTTTACAACGTTCACCTCTTTCTAACGGATCTTTACAATGAAAACAATGACATTGGTCTAACGAAGATGTTTGGGATTGTGAAGGTGGGTAGAAAAAATCAGGTGTTTCATCATTCAAAATGGGCTCGGGATTATTGACAAATTCGTCTCCAAAACTCTTATTTGTATAATGCCGACAATTTCCACCGTTAAACGGACCTCCACACCATGAGCATCTTGAAAACCAAGACATTTTGAAGAATTATCGGATAAGAAGGTTAAGAAGATAAGAATTAAACGAATAAGAGGATAAAGGAGAATATTTATAGATTTTTCAAATAATACATAACGAAAAGAAATAATAAAAATAAGAAAAATATTTTTGGTAACTGAAAGTCAAAAGTTTACGGTAGCTCTCTAGAAAAAGCACAAAGAAGCGGAGGAGCGGGTAAGCACGAAGCGTTTTAAAAACCTTCTCCTTTCGGGTCGAAGTTCGTAGGATGGACCCTCCTTAAACCTCTCTTATAGTTTGTTAACTAAAGGTGAGCCGAAACGACAATTAACAAACGGTTATTTTTAATATTAAAATTAAAGAAAATAAGAATAGAAGTGTAAAATATTTTTGTATTTTTATATTTATATAATAGAAGAAAATATTCACAAACGGAAAATGATAACTTCACGAGGAAGGGTCTTCAAAACACTAATCTTCGAACGAAACACGATAATCGTAACACACTTCCCCGGCAACGGCGCTAAAAATTGATTCCGTCCAAATCACACACGTATATATATGAAAGGATAATATCAATAATAGTATAGTAATAAGTATTCCAAGAGGGTTCAAGAAAGTTACTTTTATCCAAACTAAGATCCTAAACCTTCCCGGGTCGTTTCCCGACGAAGCGTGAATTGAGAATCGGTTAAGTTCGTGATCGCGTAATTTGAATGATTTTAAAGTTTTTGATTTTGATTCTAATTCTACAAATAAAATGAATAAACAAGTAAAGGAAAGCTAAAAACAAGAGCAATAAAGTATTAAAAACGAAAACGATAACGGGAATTTAAACCCGTTCTTTAAAGATCAAAATTATCAAATTTTGATCCTAGAATTGCAAGTTTAATTTTTAAAGGTCCTAAATGATACAAAATAATTTTCAGAAAAAGAATTAAAATTTTTTTGATTTTTATTTTATTTATTATGAATTTAAAACAGTTTTAATCTAATTAAATCATTAAAAATAATAAACTAATTTAAAAAAATCTAGAAAAATTAGGGAAAGTGATTTAAAGAATGAGGAATCTAAGAAAAATATAAGCTAGAAAGATGGCTTAACAAATAAGTAGTAAATAAGCTATTAAGCACGTATAAGCTAAAGTGGCAAATAAGGGTTATATATAAAATAGTGTGAAGGCTTAATGAAAAATTTCCAAGGGCAGATGGTAAAGGAGTGTGTTGTTAAATATGTTGGGTAGTTAAGGTTGAGGTCCTGGGTTCGAGCCTAAGACCTCCCTATACGGCCCAACATTTTTATTTTTCAAAATTTATTTTTGGAAAAGTTGTTAATAAGCTAATTAAGCAATTTTAATAAAATGACTTTTGACAAAACTTAATAATAAGCTTGAAATAAGCTCGTTTAAGAAGACAATTTAGCTGAATAACTAAATGGTAAACTGTGTTGGTATTTTAAGACTAATTAAGCTAAAAAGAAACTAATAAGCCAGAAAACTTTGACTACTTATACCTAATAAGCAAATTTGAAAAAGATTTAGCCAACTAAATAAGCTGAAAAGCTTATTTAAGCTTAAATGGATTATGACTTAAACTGGCAGTTTTGAATGACTACTAATCATTTTTAAGCTCAAATTCAGAATAAATAAGCACATGGAAATGGGAAAATGATCAAAAACAGATTAACTACTATAACTAATCTTCACCACAAAGCAAGAAATAAGCTAATAGAGAAACTAAATAAGCTGGAAAAAGCAAGCAAACTAGGAGGCTTAAGCTAAGTCTATATTTTTGGATTTTTTTTGAGTTTTTAGGCGGCTAAGTGCAGGCCTAATTTAAGCTAAGCTAATGAAAGTGAAATTACAAAATAAGCTAAAACATATTAACCTTATATAGTATTAAGCTTATGCTAACAAATTCAGACCTTAAAACCACTTATAACTAACCTAGAATTGCTATTAAAGATTGGACTTAAGTTTGGAAAATTAACATTTAGAACTAAGACAGATTTTGACTTAAATCATAATAGACAAATGCAAACTATTCTAACTTACGTCTACTGCATACTAAGCTTAAAACAAGTATTAAATGAACACTAATTAGCCATAATCTAAGATCTAGCAGAATAAGCAATTCTAGCAACCTAGGATACCACATAATCAAACCATAGCTATATTAATCTTAACTTTTTAGATTTAAACTATTAAAACTTATAAAAACTAACTTAAAAACTAAGTTTAAGCTAGTTGAATTTGACTCAAAGCCCAAAATGGCCTAAGCAGTACTAACTCTAGTTAGTACTGCTTGTGCCAAACACCTTTTTAAGAGTTGGTTTTCCATTTTTAAACTACACAGTTTTGAAATAAGCTCAAACTTGCAATGACAAATATATAATTAAGCAAATTAAGGATTAATAAGTAATAACTAATAGATATTAAGCAACAATAAGCAAAACAAAAAGCTAAACATTAATAAGCTATTATTTAAGTGAAAAGAAGAAAATAGAACTAGTACATTTGTCCCAGTTAAACGGGGACTCAACTACTCATTTAGAGCTTAAATCTACAAGCTCTAGCTTGTTTTCATAAGCTAGTAAGGTCTATAAGCCCTTCCCAAACTGGCTTATCATCCAAATTTTAAGCTGAGGTCATTTAGAGTGAGGAATAAAGTGAAATCTAAATTCAGTTAAGCTTGTGAAGGCTTAACTAAATGTAAGCAAGCTTTTGAAGTAAAGAAGAGCTTTTAGAAGCTTATTAAGAGATTTTGAATACTTAAACCATAATTGCATTAAAAGGTAAAAACAAAGATTGAACACTAAATTAAAGCAAACTAAATTTTAGTGATAAACAAAACGATTACAAAGCTTTGAAAAGGAAATTACATTGAAAACATTAAAATAAGCTGATAAGCTAATCTAAACTACTCCTACTCCTAGATGCCTTCTTCTGTGTGATCTGCCTACTATTTATAAGGAGGAAGTGAACCTTCTAGCCTTTTGAGACGCTCCCCCATCTTTAATCTAAGCCATTGAATCATAACAACCTCAAATCAATCAATCATAGCCCTTGGATCACTTACACATTAAATCCACCAATAACATTCCTTAGGATTGCCAGCGTGGATGCTTGTGTGTCAGGCGTGTCAGCTTCTAGAAACAAATAGAGCGTGTGGGATTGGTGAATGATTTAACCTGTACGCGTGCCTTATGTAAAAGAGAGGGAAATGGGAGAGATGGTAAACAGTGATTTACTTTTTGACTCGTTTTTATAACTTTGACCCTGACTTGGTCTTATAAATGGAATTGGGCCTTAGGCTTGAATTATTCATAAGGTTTTATGGATCGGATTTTTAATTTGTAAATGGATTAAGGGTTTAAGGCATTAAGGTTTGATAAGTATAGATCTTAATGGGCTAACCCGGCCCATCAAAATGGGTACGGGTTGGTCCATTAAGGATGTATTCGCCTTCGGTTACGTTTTCTCGCGCTCATTCTAATTTCGTGCCCGGTTTTGTTGTTTTTGCTTCATTTTTATCCTTTGTGCAATATCTGTTACCTGTAAGACATAATTCACAATACAAACCAATACAATGCATTTTTCTATATTTATTGGTCATTATTGGTCTTTTTAGCTCGTTTTATTAGGTAAAAGGTATGTGTATTTAAGCACATACCAGAGAGCAAAGAGGAGAAGAACCGAGCCAAATGTCTTTCCAAAAACGAGTGTGTAAACCACATCCTACTTGAAAACGGATGGAGTCCATAGGGAGAATGTTGCTCGAATGGAGATAATTGGAAGAACCGATGATTTTTTCCCATAAACCGTTGTGATTCCAACCATTATTGTCAAAACCACCCTCTACCCCATGTAAAGTTTTGATGACTTTGACCCACAAACTGTTCAGATTTGAATACATTCTCCAACGCCTATTATGTTGCAAGGATAAGATGAAGGATTTTAAACTTTTGATGTTAAGACCACCCTTTTCAAAGGAAACAACAACATTAGGCCATTTCAACCAAGCTGATTTTATGTTATCTTGTGAGCCACCACAGAAAAAAGAAGCACGCATTTTCTCCAACAACTTCAAAACTAAAACGGGTACTTTGAAGATGGAGAAATAATAAATACCAAGGCTACCGAGAACGGACTTAATAAGAGTGAGACGACCACCGAAAGAAAGAAGATTAGCCTTCCAACCAGAGAGCTTTGTTTTAAATTTATCAATCAAAAGCTTCCAATTCTCAGTAGGACATGTTGCATCCAATAGGCAATCACGGTATGTAAAAGGAAGGAGTACCCGCGGCGCATCCAGGTGTTAGAAGCCTGAGGTGAACATCATCTGACGACCCACCAATACCATAAACTAATTCACTTGTGAATATTTAACTTAAGACCGGAAGCAAGGTAAAAAACTTGGAACACTCGAACAATATTATCCAAATCACGTTGACTTCAATCCGTAGTGATCACAACATCGTTAGCAAAGAATAAATGGCTAAGAGTTAAGTTGGAAGAGCCAAAAGTAATACCTCGAATCTAACCAGATTCGACATAATCGGTAAGAATCCCGTGAAGACCCTCCATGATGATAATAAACAAAAAGGGAGATAGAGGGTCTCCTTGCCTTAAACCACGCCTAATATTGAACTAAGAAGTGGGGCTGCCATTAATCAAGATCGAGGTCCTAGAAGATTCAAGGCAAGCTTTGATCCAAGACCTCCACGTTGATCCAAAACCGAGATTATGAAGCATAAAATCTAAGTATTTCCAACTGACCGTATCAAAAGCTTTTTCGAAGTCAACTTTGAAAAGCATCATTTTTTTCTTCCTTTTTTTATACCAATCGATAACCTCGCTAAGGATGAGCGGACCATCAAGGATTTGACGATCCTTAATAAAAGCAGATTGTTCATGACTAACAACTTTACCCACAACTTTAGATAACCGGTTTGCAAGGAGCTTCGCGATAATCTTATAATGAATACCGATAAGAGAAATAGGCCGAAAGTCTTTGATATTGACCGGGTTACTTACCTTAGGAACAAGGGTGATGAAGGAAGAATTGGATCCTGTTGGCATTGTTTTAGTAGAGAGGAAAGTGGAAACAAACTCCAAGATGTAAAGCTTAAGGATGTCCCAATACCTCTTCATAAAAGCAAAAGTAAAACCATCTGGACCGGGGGCTTTGTCACTACCGCACTCCCAAACCGCGTTCTTCACTTCATCCATGGTGATATTGGACTCTAAGAAAACACGATCAGATGGTTGCAAAGTGGCCAAGGTACGGGTAGGAGGGAAAGTGATCGATGAGTCATTGGCTTTGAATTTTCTTTAAAAAAGTTGAGAAACGCTTCTTTAATTATACCATAATTAATTTGACCATTATCATTGTGGTGTAGCCTTTTATTCCAACTTTATACCATAATTAATTTGACCATTATCATTGTGGTGTAGCCGAGTTGGTTTTAGTGGTGAAAAAAGTGAGATATCCTCTACCAGAGACCGAAACATGTGGATACTTAAACCAATAACTATTAATTGCAAAATCTCGATGAGGGTGATAATTCGGATCGGGTTTAAGTTCGCGGGTTCGAGTTTATAAGTTGGCGGATCAGAAAACCCTAATCCGAACTTGACACATTTAAATAATCGGGTCAACTATGTCAACCCTAACCTGTTTATACATAACCTCAACCTGACCTATTTAACCCGGATATATACTTAGGTTGGCGGATTAAATAAGTTATACGAGTTGAATAGGTTAAATGAGTTTCCGGTTGACCCATTTAACCCGTTTTACATTCAAAAGTTGGCTCATTACACGGGTTAAACGGGTTTGTGGTCGACCCACTTAATTTATTCTCAACCCGAACTTTGACCTGTTTAGTAAACGGGTTAGATGTGTTGACCAAACCCAACCCAAAATCTATTTAGACCCAACCCGAATCTGTTAATATACGTGTCAGTCTTAAGTCGAGTTTTGTGTCAGGTCAAAAATTGACACCCCTAATCTTGACTATACATTAAGTTACTCGTTTTTTTTCCCGATTTGAACAAAGAACAAAAGGCCACTTAATCTTTTACACAATAAGATAAAGGGAAAATCTCAAAAAAGGTCCAAAGCGATAAGTGACAATGCCACTTTATTCAAAAGTTTTTTCTCAAAATAACCCAGGGCAACTGGACAACTTAAGAAGAAATTGACACGTGTTTTTTTTTCTAATATTAAAGTATAAATTTTTAAAAAAAACCTATTGTACTTATATGCAACCTATTATACTTCTGGGCAATCTATTTATACTTAATATTAAAATAATGAACACGTGTTATTTTCTTCATTAAATTGTCCTGTTGCCCAGAGCTATTTAAAGAAAAAAAAATTGGTGGGATATAGTCGCATTTTGATTTTGGTTTTGGAACTTTTTTGGCATTAACCCTAAGATAAAACAGAATATTGCGAATGTGGCTTTTGGCGTAAACCAAAATACATAATATATTATGAAGAACTCAATTTAATTAAAAGGGTTTGTGTTTCAATAGTACCTCATAGTGTATAAGAATATTTTTAATTAAAGAATTGCGGGTTCAAGTCATGGTTAGGATATATGAAATGAATTTGTGATGTAATATTATGGGATAGTTAAAAATTGTCATTGAATTTTGCCACACAAAAGAAAAAAAACCTTTTTATTTGCTAATAGATAGCTAAATTTAAAACAATTTGATCACACGCACGTACGCGCACACATATGTGTGATTTGTTTTATAACATAAATGTATGTATTCTACATATATATATGAAAATTGTATATTTGTTTTATATTGTTGATGTAAATAAAATGTTAAAGTTTATAAATTATAAATAAATTTTCACGATTTACAATTGTTAAAATCCAAGTAAAAATATTCCTCTTATTAAACTATATAATATTTATTCAAGTTCCTATTCAGCGGCACTGTTGTGAAGCCACCGACAGGGATTGGCTTGAAGGAGCAGATCGGCTTGAAAGTACTGAGGAGCCGCGGCTTGAGCCGACACTGTTGACAAGACACGGCTGAAGGATTAAAAAAATGTTAGACGGCTTTCTACTATCTTGCTTCCTCTTTGCATGTTGGAAACATGTTTCATAATCTGTTCCGGTGCTTATAAAAAGTGCCAGTCTTCTCCAACATAATTTTTTCCCATCATTTTCCACCAACCTTCCATAGGAAGCATCTGGCCGGGTTTCACATTTAAAGCTTTGATATATAATTTTCTTCTTTCATTGCTTCAATTAGTTTGTCATTGTGGTTTTTTAACCTCTGTGATAACTATGACATGTGATTGTGAGTTGCGACTTTATATAGGTTGCTACAGGTTGTAGTGATCGTCTAGGGTTATGGTGGTTCGAGAATCTATGCCCGGGTTTCATTGTTATTGGATTTGGTAAGGCATGCTTTTTTTGTTTCTTTTTTAGTCCATATGTTAGTGGATATGCATTTGTGTTTGTGTTTGTTTAAGGTTTGTGATAAGTGTGATATGTGATTCTAAGGTGTGTTTTTGTATGGCTTGGTACAGGTTGTGGTGCTTGTTTAGGGTTTTGGTATTCTCGAGAATCTGTGTGGAGGCTTCATTGATATGAAGTTCGTTAATGCATGATATTTCGGTTTCATTTTTTAGTTTCTGGATTAGTTGAAATGCGTTTGTGTTTGTTTAACGTCTGTGATGGTTGTGATTTTATATGGCTTGCTACATGTCGTTTATTAATTTGATTTTTGGACATTGGTTGTGTTTGTTTAAGCTTATACATGCTACTTTTATGATTGCTTAAAGTTGTGTTCTTTGGGCTCTGATAATGTTTTAAGGTTTCTATTTTTTTGCGCGAAATGGTAGGATGGTTCAGTGTGATGTGGTTGTCATGCCATGTTTCAGATTTCTCGATGTGATATGTGTATGATCTATGGTCATTGGTGCTGATTTGATAGATATTTTTGTAAATTTAAGTTATACAACGGTTGTTTGGTTGTGATGATATTTTATTTGGCTGCGATGATGTTTTGAGTTGTTCTTTATAGGGGGCTGGTGGAACACGTCGCATGATTTAACCTGGTTTAAATTATGTGTGCTGGTTTCGTAGGTGATGCGACTTGTGTTTTGTCTGGTATGCCAAATAAAGGATGCCTTATAACGCATATGAAATCAGCATGTGTTATGATAATTTATGTAAGACGTGTAAAGAGATAATGCGCGTTTAGGGATGTCATGGTTTATGGCACCTAATGTGGATACTTGTTTGTATTTTTTTTGTAAATGTCTTTTGTGTACCATGTTTTTGGGTGAATGGTGATTGTTTAGTGACGATATAAGCTGTGTATAATTACATGTGTTGTAAAGTATATTTCATTTTTCCGTGGCGAGATCGGCATGTGTTCTTATATTTGATCGGCACGTGTTCTTATATATGTTCTTATATCTTTAGAGAGCTTTGTGATAGGTCTGATGTGTGCTTATAAGTGGTGATTTTGTATGGTATGCCAGATGTTATATTTTATCTGATTTTTGGACATGCGGTTGTTTTTCTTTAAGCTTTGCGATATATGTTTAAGATCTAATGTGTACTCTCATGTGTTTATTATACATTGTTTGTACAATTTGTGGTTTTTGATGCTTTGTGACATTCTTTAGAGTCTCATATATGGTCATAGGAATTGCTTAAAGTTGTGTTCTTTTTTTGGCTGCGATGATGTGTTAAGGTTCTATTCTTATATCCAATTTGGTTGTTTCAGGTTAGTGTTGGTGTTTTTACCATAGGAGTTCTATGTATGGTGTAGGCAACAGTTTATGTTGCAAATATCAGTGCCATCACATGTATAGATGTTGCTTTTAACGGTGGTGCTTTATAGTATGAGGCATTAGTGTATGGCAGTTGAATTTTACATATACTTCGTATGGATTTTGTAAATCTAACTTACAGAGTGGTTGTTTAGCTTTGATGCTTCAGTTATGTGTATGGTAATAGTTTTGTTTCGCCTGTGGAATCTGACTCTAGCTATAAATGTTTTTTGCGCCAATTGTTAATAGACTGTGTAAGACTAATGATTCACCTATTCGGGGGGTCAGGATTGATCAATCCAAATGATATGAGACATATTGTAGTGAGAGAAAGTAGATAGAGGGTGAAAGAATAAAACTTATGTTTATTAGATTAGAAGAGAAACAATAAAATGAACTTCCACCAACCCCCCATGGAGAGGCATGGGGGGTATTTATAACCTATACTAAAGCTAACTATACCTCATTTACAATAATAGTCACTGCGTTTAGAAGTCGGTGTATAGCTAATCCAATTCACGCGTAAGACACCAGCTTCACTAAAAAGTGAGGCTAACAATCTCCCTCCAAGATGGCGTCACACGTGAATTGGTTAAAATGTTTCCTACAAGCAAAAATAAAGTAAATTGATAAAAATTATCAACACGATAACAATGAAGTCCAGTATTTCTTGAGATTGTCTTCATCGACCTTGATCTTCTTGAATACTCCAGCTCTATTTCTTCAACTTGTAGACGAACACACTGTAATCATACTGCTGAGGATGACTTGGAAGTTTTCTCTACCGATGATCTCGGTCTTGATTGGATTTCTGCTCATAACTTCTTGACATGTCTTCAAACACTTTCTTTATACACTTTCGGTTATCTCGAAGTTTCTGAATCAGCTGCATGTCTTGAAAAACTTCATTTTCCTGCACTTCTGATCATGTCAAAGTTTTCTAGAATCTTCTTTTCATTTATCATCCTTGAAGTTCTCTTATCCGAATACTTCTATTCGGTTTTGATATGAATTATGCTCTGAACTTTTTGTGCAGTATCTAGTTGAGTTTTTACTCCCTCTCAACTAGTAGGCTCTTTTCTTTAGCTCCCTCCCAAACTGACATCCTTGAGACTAATAAGAATTAATACATTAGTCTTTTTAAAGAACTCCTTTCTCATTTAAGATACGTTGTGGGAAGGGATGATATCATCAACATCGTCTCACTTAGGAAGCATTCCAGTCCCGAAGTACACACTTTATCCCTTTTCTGAAGTCCCCGGAAAGACATGGTATGATTTGCTATCATCATACCCATGCGCACATCTTATACCGAATTACACACTTTATCCCTTTTCCGAAGTCGAAAGCGTAGCACCAAAATCAATTAAGACCCGGAAATGCACTTTTCTCCCTCCCGGAAAGACATGGTAAGATTTGCTACACCAAAGTCAACTAAGTCTCGAGTGTAAGCAATTTATCCCTCTATCTAGTCAAAACGGTAACATCAAAATGGTAACATACAAAAAACTAAGTACCGGATGTACACATTTCTCCCTTCAGGATGATGACTAACTGAGGAATCATCCTACTCATGTGTACATCATATGCCAACTGGAACTGCTTACTTAGCTTCATAACCCGTGATTGCATAAGCAATAGTCTGTGAGAAGATGTCGACTCGTACTCTCTTTAACAATTCTCTCTTGATCAACCCGATCTAAATCCCGTTATCTATTCGGTAGGCTAATACTGATGACCACTGATGGAGACAACCTAATATAACAAACCCGAGAATAAAGCAAAATCCCCGACTTGTGCCTTAATCTTGTACTATCCGTGTGATGAAGAACGGTGTACCCTATACCCTAATCCCAAAGTATAATAATTACTTGAACCTCTTGAAATCTCCTTAACGACATGAGACACTGAGTACTACAATGTAACTCTTTAAAGTGATAGCTACTTTGTGGGTATAGAGAGAAAGAATCAGAAAAGCAACTAGATATCCAATTCTTCATCACAAACCGTATATGCCCGAACAAGTCATCTTCGTTGTGGAGAAAGGAAGAACCGAAGACGAAACAAGTACACTCCCCGAGAAATATTACTTCAATCCCAAATAAATAACATCAGACAAGAACCCCGTAGTCATAAAATCCAATACTAGCCATTATGAATGAAGGTGAATTTTGATAAGAATCGTTTTTAGTGTAATGCATTATGTTTGTTGTGTTGTTTGTGATTTTTGTTGTTGTTATGATAGTTAACAGATATCGGCTCATAAAATATAACATAAAAACGGCCGTCCAAGTAATAAAACCCGGTCACTTTGACATTACCCGACATAATATTGCTTTACTACCCGGCTTAATCAGATAACACGACCATACATAACAGCCCATAAAACGCAACAGCCCAATCATCAGAAAATAAAACTCGGCCCATTCAATACCTGAACAATACTTTCGGCCCAATTTTATATTGATTGAATCCAAACGCCGATACCTGGCCCATCAATTGCAATACTCGGTCCACTAAGCAAAAGAATTGAGTTCGGCCCATATTTTACAATAACACCCGAATCTACTAACTAATATACATCAGTTATGTTAACTCCCTCTCAACCCTAAATCTAATCACAAAACACGCAGTTAAATGTTTCATCTCTCCTAAAAATGAATCTGCTCCCATCCTTATCACTTCATACAAAAATATCTATCCTCTATCTCCTTTCACGCCACCTAATTGCTCGAGAATCAAAACCTTCTTTTGAATTATTCCATTCGTATCATACAAGAGCGAGATGGATGCGGCTTCAAGATCATGTAAATGGTCTCGGGTAGGTTCTAGCTTTCGTTGTGTTTGTTTTGAGTCCTAAACGAAACCAAGATTGACATTAACATAATTGTTATTCGTCAATCCTGATATTCGAAAATTGAAAGAGGGATTTTACCCTTCACATAGATCGATGAAGAGTTTTATTTTTTTTGTTTTGATCTTTATAAGTTCATTGCATTTATGGATAACACGAAAAACAAAACTGTGATCAATCGTTTCATTGTATTTTTCTGTTACGAGTCTTGATGGAGAAGGGATAGAATTAGATATGGAGATGATTGTGAGAAAATGTGACGATGGGTTTAGGTAGCTTGTTGGATTTGTTGTATTGAAATTTTTGACGAGGTTGATGTTGGATTGGATGATGGTTGTTGCAGTTGTTGATGTTGTTGTAGTAGTGGTTTATTGTTGGTGAATTCGAGTCTGTCTTTCTCTTATCTTTTTCTTTCTTTGACCCTAGACTCGTCACGGTTGACTGACTCAGTTGAGTCGACCCGGGTCAACTCGGTAATGACCGAGTTGATTCAGTTTGGGTTTGTGGGGACCAAACCACTGCGATGCAAAAGTGACCAAACTGCCACAATACTTGGCCAAACCGCTGCGATCTTTAAACTTACACCAAACCGCTACCAAGTGCAAATTTGGGCAGAATAACATTTAGTAGGACCATGTAAAATGTCAAACCGCTACACCTTCTACAAACCGCCATGGCAAACCGCTGTTGACCAAGTCAACCCGCCATGGTAGTGGTTTAGCAAACCGCTACCTGTCACTATCAAACAGCTGTCGTACTTTTTGTCCTTGTTTCCTAAAATTTTGGATATGGTGTTTTCTTATTGCCAAACCGCTATGAAGCAAAAATAACATATCTAAACCTGGTATGAGGACAAAATCATATAACAACAACTAAAAACAGTATCGAGGCTTTTTCTCATGAAATAAGAACACAAAAATAAGCACAAATAAGCTGTGACCATGAATATACTGGATCTGCCATTTTGGTAAGTTTTGGAAGGTAAAGTAACCAAAAAAACTTAACAAACACTTGCGACAAACTGTTATACTAGCAGATTCAAACAACAACACATAAAAATTTATTTCGTGGCTATTTCCATAAAGAACAGCCCACGAAAATAAGCTGTGATTAGCTTCAAATAAGCTAAAAAAACATGAAAAAACATACACGACACAAAACACCCCCGGTTAGCTCTTGATACCACTTGTAGAACTAATGATTCACCTATTCGGGGGGTCGAGATTGATCAAACTAAATGATTGAGACATATTGTAGTGAGATAAAGTAGAGATAGGGTGAAAGAATAAAACTTGTGTTTATTAGATTAGAAGAGAAACAAGAAATTAAACTTCCACCAACCCAGAGACATGGGGGGTAGCTAACTATACCTCGTTTACAATAATAGTCCCTGCGTTTAGCAGTCGGTCTATAGCTAGTCTAATTCACGTGTAAGATACCACCTTCACTAAAAAGTGAGGCTAACAGACTGTTATGTTTTGTGTTTAGGCTATCCAATAAATGTTGGTTGTACGTGTTATTGCTGAAGCAGAGATGATGGAAGCAATTGATGTGAACGTTCTATATGATTCAGCATGGTATGCTATATATTGTTTTCGTGGACTATTTATTTCCATTTTTTATTTTTCTTATGCGAGCTTCGATTTAATGTTTCCTTATTAGTTTATTGACAGTTTGACCTTAATGTTGTCACCTATATTGTAGAACTTCCACCATTACTTTAGAGCACTACAGTTATCCATATACTTCGCTTCTCGAAAATTAATTCAAACCTTAATTACCTCCTGATTCTTTAATCTCCCTAATTGTAATGTGAAGTCCTTTAATTTCATACACTATGGTGAAAGGTTAGTTCTTTAACATGATTCATTAACTTCAATATTTATCGTTTTATTACTAATTTTTTTGTTGAGTTTTTATGAACCCTAAATTTTTTGAATCCCTAATTTTTACGTAAAATTTCAGACCGTGTTTTTGCTGTTAACCTTAAGCATGATGGTATATTCATAACTGACCCATTTGGCTATATAAATGGTGATGAGAAACAACTTACGGATGTAGACTTCGAAGGTATGACTTTCAATCAGTTTCATGAAGTTATCCGGAGACTTGTTCATGGTGTTATTTATAGGTTGTATTTTTGTTGGTATGCCAATTAGTTTAGGATTAAAAGAACTAAAAGCATATGAGGATGTTCACGAATTTATGAGATTAGGGTATGAAAATAAATGGGTAATTGACTTGCATGCTGAAAACTTTGACTATGATGTTCTTGACTTTATTGATGCTCCACAAAATGACATTCAAAGTGAAAACAATGATGAGTATTCTTCTAGTGATGAACAAGAATGATGACGTACCCCTCTCCGGCTTCAAGGTCTCCCCTTCGAGCCTGAAAGAGATCTACTCCTAATTATACTTAGAAACCTTCGAATAGTTTCTAGTGGCGTAAAACCATCTTCGCGAATGGTAGAAAGGAATTCCGAAGGTGGAAGGCCTTCGGAACGAAGAGTAGAGGACAAAAGGAATTAGGGAGTGAATCTCCCCCTACTCCTAGCAGCTCACTTGGGGAGAAGTGAGAATGGTTAACCTTTACAGTCGTCTTTGAGCTTTCGGTTAACACAGGAGGGAATCTCCCTCCTAATGGTACGTATCTCTTACATAATGCTCAACCTTTCATACCTAATAGTTTGCAATCATCCAGTGGACCTATGCTTACTTATGTCAACCCTTACCCCTAACCAAATATGAGAGTCACCTACGAACAACCTTTAAGTGATCCTTCCCATGCTCAAGGCGGTAACCCCTCTTTTGGGGGAACTTCTGCCTACTACCCTTATATAGCATATGCTTCCCAGGCCCCTACGAGCAATAATATCACTACACGCAACGGGTTCATGCACCCTTCGACTGCTCCCTCTAATAACTATCCCTTCTACACACAACCTATGTATCCTATACCAAATGTACCCGCCTATCCAAACCATGGTTCTACTAGCCTTTTCGCAAACTCTAATGGCTGCGTGACCCCAATTGTCCATTGGATTGAGGACTATCCTCTACCAGACATATTAAAGATGCCTTCTCATATGGGATCCTATAATGGAAAGGGAGACCCATACAACTATTTGCATCTCTTTGAAAGTGCTATTCCTATGTAGAAATGGGTAATGCCCGTAGCCTGTCACATGTTCACCTATACTCTCAAAGACTCCGCCCGAATATGGTGGAATGATCAAAAGGCAGGTAGCATTCTTAGCTATGAAGACTTGAAGGCAAAGTTCCGGTCACATTTTAGCCAACAGAAGAAGTTTACCAAGACGCATTTAGCAGTGCATAACATCAAACAAAGAGAAGGGGAAAGTACAAGAGCTTTTGTTACTAGGTACACAGACGATACTTTGAAAATTTTGGGTTTACACGACCTCCCAAATACCTACACGGGTCTGATGGAGAGGACTTACACTTGGATTGAGGCGAAAGAGGTTGCAACCAACGGAGCTCCGAATGATCACCGAGAAAGCTTTGATAGAGTCATAAGAAATTCTTTTTGGGACAACAATAAAGGAAAGAAAACTAGCGGCAGGTTCTCTCCATACCGTGGATCTAACCATAGACTACTCTCTAGTTTATCCAAGAGCCCGAGAGAAATTTTGGAAACAGAAAATGTTGCAAAAACCTTCGAGCAACCTCCCTGCTTGATCGGAAGTAGGCGATCACTCGATATGTCCAAATATTGCCACTCCCACGAAGACTATGGGCATGACACCAATCAATGCCGGGAACTAAGGCATCAAATCAAAGAAGCTGTGAAGTCAGAGAAACTCGCGCATCTGGTAAAAGGAATAAAAAAGGGAGAAGGAAGACAAAGATACAGTGAAAAACGAAGCCCCTATCCTCATGATAAATATGGAAGACCGAGCCCTAAAAGGAAAGCCAGTGGAAGAATCCATTAACGGGATTGGGGAAATCACTTTCCCTCTTGTTTCAGGCGTCAACAATTCCTCTGATCCAGTCATTATAAAGGCTCAGATCTCCGAAAGGCAAGTCAACCGGGTATACATGGATAGCGAAAGCTCGTGCGAAGTTATCTACGAGCATTGTTTCCTAAAATTAAAGCTTTTTATCAGATCGCTTAGAGTAGACTCAAAAGTTCCACTCGTTGGATTCTCAGAAGAACATTCTTGGCCTTTTTAAGAAGTCCCCTTGGAGATCACAATAGGTGAGAGCCCTTTGGCAAGGATGGAGGTCCTTAATTTTGTCATCGTACGGTCCAACTCTCCGCATAACCTGCTACTCGGAAGGACTGCCATGCAAAGAATGGGAATCGTAGTATCAACAATCCCCAAAGCCATAAAATTCCACACTCCTAGATGAATTGGCACCGTATTTTCAACATATGAACCTGACAAGATAGGAGAAGGACAAAAGAAGCTAAAAGAGGCCTCTCAGGAGGTTACAAAGGACAGTCTCAGCTGTGTGGGCGTCGAAGAAAGAATTATTGTCAATGAAAAATACTTGGAACAAACAATCATCGTGGGAAACCAGCTCCCAACTAGTTTCAAAAGGAAGTTGTGGGCCCTCTTAAAGGCCAACACAGATGTCTTCACGTGGACTTATGCTGACATGAAGGGAATTCTGAGAACCATTATGGTAGGAGGAAAACCCTTCAATACAGAACACATGCTAAATGAATTCAAGCACACAGAGCCAGTTAAGCAAAAGAAAAGAGGTCTAGCACCAGAACGGAACAAAGCAATTTGTAAAGAAGTCAAAGAGCTTACAAACGCCAACATTCTACGAGAAGTCAAATATCAGACTTGGGTATCGAATCTTGTCATGGTAAAGAAGGATGATGGAAGATGGAAGTTGTGCATAAAATTCACAAATATAAATAAAGCATGCCCTAAAGATTGCTATCCTTTACTAGAAGTCGATCAGAAAATAGAATCTCTCTAAATTTCGACTAAAATGCTTCCTAGATGCAAACAAGGGATATCACCAGAAACAAATGTCCAAAGGAGATGAAGAAAAGATAGAATTTTTCACGAGAGAATGAGTGTTTTGTTATAAAAAACTACCTTTTGGTCTAAAACCCGCAGGGCTACGTATCAAAGGCTGATCGATGAGGTGTTCAATAACCAAATCGGTCGTAACCTCGAGGTTCACACAGATAACATGGTAACAAAAAGCGACTCCGAAGAAGACATGCTAGTCGACATTCAAGATACCTTCGACAAGCTCTGAGCAATTAATATGAAGCTCAATCTAAGAAAATGCTATTTTGGCGTTAGGAAGGGCCATTTATGGGGCATCTCATTACAATGCAAGGAATTAAAGCCAACCCCTTGAAGGTAAAGGAAATCTCTGACCTGCAGCCATAAAAAACGGTCAGAGAGATACAAAGCCTTAACGAAAAATTGGCAGCCCTAAGCCAATTTCTCTCAAAAGGAGCAGACAAGGCCCTCCCTTTCTTGAAAATACTAAAGAATTGCATCCATAAGAAGGTAGTTCAATGGATAGTGAAGGCAGGGGAGGCCTTCAAAAAAATGAAAGAGTACCTAGAGACATTACCAACACTTATAGCCCCAATCAAAGGCGAAGCCTTAGTAATGTACCTCGCAGCTTCAAAAGAAAGTATAAGTTCAGTCTTACTAACAGAAAGAGGAAAAAGGCAAGTTCATATCTACTTCGTGAGCCGGACATTACAAGGGGCAGAACTGAACTACCCTGAGCTAGAAAAACTCATACTAGCCCTCGTATACACTGCAAGAAGACTTCGAAGATATTTCCAAGCTCACTCCATTCAGATACTAACTGATAAGCCAATAAAGCAAATTCTTACAAGGCCCGAAATGTTAGGGTGTATTGCTAAATGGGCAATCGAGCTAGGAGAGCATGATACCGAATTTAGAGGACGCAACTCTATCTAAGGCCAGATACTAGCAGATTTCCTGGCCAAGACACCTACAGCTGAAAGCAAAGAAAAGGAAGCCAAGGAAACAACAGACGAAGAGGAGGAACCAGAAAGCATGTGGAAACTGTACATGGATGGAGCATCAAGCTCCAATATTTTTGGAGCAGGTTTGATGCTAGTCAGTCCTGAAGGAAAATAGTATACTTATGCTCTTAGATTCGAATTCAACACCACTAACAACGAGGCAGAGTATGAAGTACTATTAGCTGGCCTACGAATCGCAGCAGGCATGAAGGTTCAAGATCTGGACAACTTCGTAGACTCTCAGTTGGTGGCTAACCAAGTCAAGGGACTATTCGAAGCACGAAAACCAGTGATAAACAAATACCTAGAGAAAATAAGGGAAATACTAAAAAGCTTCAGCAGCTATTCCATGGAGCACGTCTGATGAGATCAGAACAAAAAAGCGGATTTCTTAGGAAACTGGCTTCAATGACTTTCTCACGACTAGCCAAGGATGTTTTGGTGGAGGTCATGCACAAAAAGTAAATCGCACAAAAAGAGGTGGCAGACATCATAAAAGAAGAAGGTGAAAACTGGATGCTACCAATCCAAGAGTACCTACTATTTGGAACACTTCCCAGAGATCCACAGAAGGCCAGGATGCTAAGAATTAAGGCACCCCAATATAGAATGATGAACAATAACCTATACTGCAAGTCATATCTATCACCATGGCCGTGATGTGTGGGACCTGTACAAGCCAAAAGCATCATTCAAGAGATACTTTAAGGCTCTTATGGAATGCATGCAGGATCACGATCAGTGGTGTCAAACATTTTAAAGCTAGGGTATTACTGGCCTTCGATGCACAACGATGCGAAGGCGCTAATTCAAAGATACGAAGCATGCCATATCTACTCATCCATACAAAGGAAGCCAAAACAGGAGATGACATCTATAACTTCAGCATGGCCTTTTTCCCAGTGTGGAATTGACATTGTGGGACAACTACCGACGACCTAAGGGGGTGCAAGGTTCCTTGTCGTATCCATCGACTACTTCACAAAGTGGGTCAAAGCGAAACCCCTAGTATCCACAATGGGGAAGCATATGGATAAATTTGAATAGGAACATATTGTGAGTAGATTTGGAATCCCCCAAATAATCGTCTTAGATAATGGGAAACAATTCGCTAAAGGAATATTCCTAGTCTTTTGCCAAAAACTTAGTATACTCCAATGTTTTACTTCGGTTTACCACCCCCCAGCAAACGAGAAGGTTTAGGTAACCAACTGTGATATTGTCAAGGGCATGGAGCAAAGACTAGGTAAGACTCAACAATGATGGATGGATAAGTTACCACAGGTATTATGGGCACATAGGACAACCCTAAAATCCAGCAACAGCGAAACTCCCTTCAGTCTAGTCTACAGCTCAAAAGCCATTGTTCCTATAGAAATAAGTATGGAAACAAAAAGAATCAACTAATTCGAAGTTAGACAGAACGAGAAGAGGCGTGGAGAAGACCTTGATATTATTGAAGAGAGAAGAGAGATAGCTTCCATTAGAGAAGCCTATTACAAACACAAGCGGGAGGGATACTACAACAAACGTGTCTGGCCATATACATTTAAGCCAGGTACCTACGTACTTCAACTTAACATCGCAAGCAAAGCAGAGTTCTAAGGAAAAATGGGACCAATATGGGAAGGGCCTTATGTAGTAAAGAAAGCCTACAGGGATGGAGCCTACAAACTAGAAATAATATCTGGCTCTCTCGTTGATCAAACTTGGAACGGTTCGAACCTTCGTAAGTTTTACATGTAAAAATTGCTATTTATTGTTTTCTATAGTCATCGTTTCGACAATTTCTTTTAAAGGGAATCTTCTTAAGTGTATCAAACTAAGTGTTCATACATGCGATGATGTAAATCTTTCTACATTATTAATGAAACAGATTCCTTGAAAATCTTTTGTGTCGTTATTTACAACAAAATAAGTCGTATGGCCACACTTGAGCCTTACTGTTATTTATAACCAAGTACTTAAAAGTTTCAACGTTCGAAAGGATGTTGTAAGGCCACACTTGAGCCTTACTATTATTTAACATCCATAAAATTCACGTTAACTTCCCAAAGGTCTCATTCAAAAGCTTCTGGGCTAAAAATGTAACGAGTCACGACCCTCCGTTACAAGCGAATGACTGCTTGCAAACCTTGGTGAACACTATAAGGCCACACATGAGCCTCCGCTTATTAGAGCGCGAAAGCATTATCTAAAAATGATATATAAGGGGTCAGACTAAGGTCCCCCCCCCATAGTACCCTAACAAATAACACAAGGGAAAATAAAACTACAAGCAAAAAAGTAGTATAAAAACATATGACTACATCCTCATATCATGAAAAGTCCCCGAAGGGAAAATATAAAAAGTCAACCATAAAGGTTGGCAAAATAGTTTATATGATGGCCTACATAAACCATCAAAACAGAAATATTGTTTAAGGCCGAAGCCTATAGATCAAAAAATTCACGGGTACATACCACCCGGATAGTTAATGTAATGCCTACATGGTGACCTTCAATTAACTAGATCTCCCAGAGATGAAGGCTTAGAGTTTGACATAGTAGTGGATAAGGATCACCATGTAATTGAAGGTCACCAGGGAGGCATAAGGATCAGCAGTGGCTTCGGCTATGAATGGATACGATGTAGTGGTTAAGTCATCACTTGCTTGGTCAAATTCCTTCTTGGAGGAAGAACGATAGCCATGTATCATCTCTAAGTCAAAAGGCTCTTTTTAAAAGGAAACCTAACGTCTACCCAATCCTCACAGGTCATAACCTAGGTTCTACAGGGCTCAACCTGGCTCTGATACCATAATTGTAACACCCCGCTCCGATAAAGAGACAAAGAGTTACGTTATGGTGTCATATCAGAACGTATAAACGTAAGCGGAAGACTTTATTAAATAAAAATACTAAGTCACGAAACAAAATGACTTCTAAAAGTATTAAATTCCAACAAAGTCAAATGAAGGAAATCTTCAAAAGAAAAGGTCTTAAAACATAAATCCAAAACAATGGGAAACTAATAAGGGTTGGTTCTCTAGAAGCTTCCTACACTCATCACTCATATCCTAGCTTCCCGCTTAGTACCTGCCGCAGGAAAAGAAAACGCGGCTGAGCTAACGCTCAGTGAACAGATATAATAATAGTAACGATAATAAAACGAAGGAATGAACGAAACGGATCACGAGAACTTGCATAACAAAGGATATACGATATAAATAGAGCAACAAACAAGAATTTAAGGATAACAATGTAGTGCCCACGAGCTCAAAACAAAAGTCTAAA
>BQNB010079418.1:0-30249 GCA_026074375.1 Tanacetum coccineum | reverse complement strand
TAAAAAAAAGTTTTAGTAATCTGTCATCTTTTTCATTAGCTTATTTGTAGGATTTCCAAAAAGTTTCTTTTTTAAAGATTATCATTTTAGCTTATTTTATAAGTTGTTAAAAAGAAAAATAAAAAAAATGGTTCGTAAAAAAGAGAGGTCACAGGGGTCGAACCTGTGACCTCCCCTTTAGCATACCAAGCACCTTAACACACACACACACTCACAACCATCTGCCCTTGGGTCTTTTTTAGTTATAACTTGCATTATTTTTTATTTATACTCATTTTAGCCATTTTGCTTAACAGCTTATTATAGCTTATTTCCTGCTTATTTCAATAAGCTGTTTGAACCATTTTATTTTTTTTAGGTTTAGTATAGTGCAAAGTACTTTTGCTGAATTTTTCAGAATTTTACAAATTAGTTTAGTATTTTTAATGCATTTTTTAGATTAAAAGTGTTTTTAATTCATAATAAAAAATTGAAAAGTCAGAAAAATATAATTCTTTTTTCTAAAATTATTTTTAATCATTTAGGATTGTTAAAAATTAAATTTGCATTTTTAGGGTTAAATTTGTAGAATTTAGGTTTTTAAAGCACGGGTTTTGATCCCGTTTTTGTTTTTCGTGTTTTTAAATTCGTAATTGCTTTCGTTTTAGGTCTAGCTTGCCCCTTAATTGATTTTCCCATAGAATTAGAAAACCAAATCCAATTTGTGATATTCAAGCATTGTTCCACAAACCGATCCTCGATTCTCAATTCACGCCTCGTCGGGAAACGACCCGTTAAGTTTTTTTTTAGGATTTTGGTTTGGTTAAAATTAATTTTCTTCTTAAAAGCCTCTTGGAATACTTACTCTCTTTTTAATTGATATTTTGGGAATTATCCCTATATATATTTATATTATATATTTATTATATATTATATTTATATATACTAAAGGGTTATTTTTAATCAAATCAATTTTTGGCGCCGCTGCCATGGAGGTGTGTTACGATTATCGTGTTTCGTTCGAAGATTAGTGTTTGAAGACCCTTCCCCGTGAAGTTATCTATTTTATTTGTGAATATTTTCAAGTAATCAAAAATACCAAAAAAAATTGAAAAAAAAAAAAATCAACCGTTGTGTCACTTGTGAATTCGGCTCACCTTTAGATTACAAACTATAAGAGAGGTATAAGGAGGGTCGATCCTATGAACTTCGACCTGAAAGGAGAAGGTTTTTAAAACGATTCGCGCTTACCCGCTCCTCTGCTTCTTTGTGCGTTTTCTAGAGAGCTACCGTACACTTGTTCGATTATCGGTTACCAAAAATATTTTTCTTTCTTATATATTTTGCAATAACTAATCTTCTCTATCCTCTTATTTGTTTAATTCTTATCCTCTTTATCCTCTTATCCATTTAATTCTTCGACATGTCTTCGTATAACCATCTGGGTTGCTCGTGTTGTGGAGGTCTGTTTAATGGTGGAAATTGTCCGAGCTGTAGTAGTGTAGGATCTGGAAATGATTTTGTCTATGGCCCAAATCCTTATTCTTATAATGAAACACCAAACTTATTCAACCAACCTCCACAGCACTAATACGAGACATACACGTGTGAATTTTGTGGAGGGAACTCTCATCCGGGTTTCGAATGTCAAACAGGGAACACACCCGTCTTTGATCAAGGTCCCTGTTACAATCAAGACTTTGGATTTAACCAACCTCCACATTATTTTCAGAGTCAGCCCCAGGCATATTCTTGTGAGTTATGTGGGAACGATGCTCATTATGGTTACGATTGTCTGCCTCAAGTTCCGTTTATCTCTAATCGGGACCCGTGTTACAATCAAGACTTTTATAATTTTCCACAAACTTCACCTAATTTTCTACAACAATATCTTTGTTATGAAAACTGCGGGGTCCTCATGAGACTTTTCAGTGTCAACCGAGGAACAAAAATTTCTATGATTCCAATTCTTTCGGTTTTGACCAATCCCAACCCCCGCAGTTTCCCGTCATTCATCAACCTCCTCAAGAAACAAGTGTGGAAATTTTGCAAGCTAGAGAAAACCTAATGAAATATATACAAACCTTTTTAAAGAAGTTTGATCGTATACCTTTTAGAGAAACGCCAAAGGTTTTATTGCTAGCTTGGGAGAATTTTTTTGAAATAAAGCTTGCTTGTAGTGAAAAGCAACATCAACCAGAGGATTTACAAGAATTGCTTCATAAACTTCTTAAAGATGTGCAAATTATAAGTGAGGAGCTGGTAGATTATATTAATACTCAGAACTGGAATTGTCCTGCCTTCTACGAAGATGATGACGATGAGTATACTATTGCAATCACACCCGTCTTACTAACCGAGGAACCCGAACTCTCTAAGTATGGGGGACGAGCATCTTAGCACTATTCCAGAAACGGAATCGGACGAATTAATAAAGTCTAGTGTTGAGAACCTTGTCCCAATCCCAAGTGAGTCTGAGGATTTTTTCGAAATCGAAAATGAGTGTGATGTGTTCGTTTGTGATAATTTTACAACTTTCTCTAATGCTCTCTTTGATGCTGACGACGATTTTTCCTCTAGTGACGACGTGTTATTTTCTGACGAGGACGTTCCGAAGGAAATTTATTCGAACCCTCTTTTTGATGAAGAAATCATTTCTACTAAGATAGATCCGCATCACCTTTATGCTGAGTCTGATCTTATAGAATCTTTGCTTAATCAAGATACTTCGATTATTTATTCTCCTAAGATCAATTCTCTTCTCGAGGAGTTCTCCGGTGAACTCGCTCATATCGATTTAATTCCACCATGAATTAATGAAACCGACTTTGATCCTGAGGAAGAAATTCATCTTGTTTAGAAATTATTGAATGATAATTCATCCCCTCGACCTCCAGAAGAATTTAATTCTGAAAATTCTGATGCTATAATCGATTCTTTCTCTCCATCCCCTATCCCCGTTGAGGATAGTAACTCTCTTATAGAGGAGATCGATTTATTTCTTACTCCGGATGACTCTATGCCACCGGGCATTAAGAATGATGACTATAACTCGGAAGGGGATATCCTTTTCCTTGAAGAATTGCTTAGCAATGATTCCCCTTCACTTCCTGAAAATGAGTCATTTCATTTTGATGTTCCATCATCCCCTCGTCCTCCTATAAAACCACCAGATGATGGAATTTACTTTGAGCCCGATACGAGACTTTTGACTGCCAAAGTGGTGGGTGATATTTCTAAACATTATGTTCTTATGCCTAGACCTTTACCCACCCAACCCACCCTTTGTCCTGTGATTGACACTTTGCTTCCATTTTCATCCGAAAATGAGGACAAAGTTCATCTCTTATCTCATCGGGGCTTTAAAGGTTTCCAGCATTTTTCTAAAAGCCCGATGATCTATGGAGAGGACATTCCTATCTTGGATGTTCCGTTTCTCCATTTCTATCCTCCATGACCAGCTCAAGTATGGGGGATCGAGTCAGGCTCAAGACTTGGTTAACAAAAATAAGCGCTTCGTGGGTGGCAACCCATGCTTATCCTAATATAATTATAGTAGTAGTAATTAATAAGTGTGACGTGAGGAGGTTCTCCTCTTCCTTTCTCGTGTTTTGTGGTTTGTGTTGTATATCCAGGATTGCCCGGATTTTAAAGCCTCTCGTGCTCGTGGTTTTGTCCTTCGTTCACTCGAGCTTCAATCCTTAGCAAGTTTATTTATGGGAATCCAATATCCTAATCTTATCGACTAACGTTTATCTTTGAGCATACTTAATAAAAGGCCTTAGATTTACGTAGAGACCCTTTTTAAAACATTGAGGACAATGTTCAGTTCTAGTATGGGAGGATCTATCGATTTGATTATGCCTGCAGTCGTTGTTTTCACGTAATCCCGTTTTTACCACCAAAAGACCAAAAAAATGAAAAAAAATTCAAAAATAAAATAAGTGTTTTGTCATAATTTTGACTTTCCTGCTGGGTAGAATGAGAATAAATTTTGACTCGATCGAGCGTGTTGAGCTCTAGATTGTCCCTTAACTTTTAGACTAAGCATTCGCGAATCTTTTTATTAGAGATTTTAAATTTGCGAAGAACAAAAAATGATAGAGTTAAGTATGAGTTGGATGCTAAACAAGGATTATTTGGAAATCTTACAAGCTCATAAGTGTAATTTGTGGCTTTTTCTTTCATAAGCTCTTAACCGGACTAATAATACGTGCTATTTTTTAAAATTAAACTTAAATCAACAATTTTTGAATTTGAAATGTAGTCAATAACATTAATCTTTCTAGTCTTGGTTTAAATTTATACTTGAATTTTATAAAAAGAAATTTTCTCTATATATCGTGGTAATAAGTTTTATTGAAAAAAAAACATCTTGCCGGCTCACAACCGATGTTACAGTCTTCTAAATAAGGCACATAGTAATTATCCAAAACTGATAAAAGTTTGTTGCATCTTGCCGGCTCACAACCGATGTTGTAGCCTTCTAAAAGGTCGAGGATTTTCTTAGTTTAAAGGATGTATAATTATATTAAGTGTAATAAATGTGATCTAATAAATATAGGGAAAATCTCTTTTTCTTAAATTTAAATATGCTTTTGAACTAAGACTATTTCTTTTAAGTTATGATTTTTCTAAATAAATTATGTGTATACGGGAAATCCAAGGGTTTTAAAACCGAAGGTCCGTGAGTCTCGATACTAGTCTCTATGGGGTGTCAAAAGCCTGGTCAATTAGCTGTAAGGCTGGGATGTGCCGAGACGAAAGTCGCTATATGGGATGATCTCGCCTTCAAACTCATTACTTTTGGGTGGAACGTGAGGCATAGAAATTTTGCAAAACATTGATCCATGGTTGAAATTCGAAATGGCACATTCACCTACTATATAATAATCGCCGGGAGTGAAAAGTTTTACAAGTTGCAAATATGAATAGTGTTAGCGTCTTAACTCATATTTAACGATTATTTTGTTTTTAAGCTTGGTTTAGGACAAGTGAAAAATCGGGAACGATGAATTTATCTTTTTTGGGCATTTTAGGATTGAAGTGCTTCTTATTCTATGACCCTAATAGTTATGAAAATAACGAAAGTCCATACATTCTAGTTAGTTGCTTAAAAAGAAAAGTATAAAAAATGAGAAAAAGGAAAAATACAAAAATATGTGTGGTAATAAGTGTAGATTTATAAAAATGGTCAAAACGGGGATTTTCAAAACTAATGATTCTTTAATTCCCCTTGATGAACACTTAACTACTTTTCGAGGTAATTAGTCGAGGGGGATTGAGATTCTTGATTTTCTAAAGTGTTTACTTATGGCATTGCATGAGGACACGACAATAGTTTAGTAAGGGGGATTTTGGTATGTGCTTAATTACACATACCTTTTACCTAATTAAACATGCTAAAATGACCAATAATGACCAAAAACGGACATAAAATGCCAAAAAATACACTTGTTTTGTGTTATTTACTGTGCAGGTATTGGATATTAACATAAGGACAAAAACGAAACTAAAAACGATAAAACCGAGCACGAGAATGGAATGAGCGTAAAAAGTCAAAGTCAAAGTCAAAGTCAACAAGTCAAAGACAAAGCCGAAACCAAAGAAATATTAAATGGGCCAACCCGCACCCATCTAATGGGCCAGGTCAGCCCATTACATATTGAAGATAAAGTAAAGACCAAAATCTATTAATCTTAACCCAGCCCAATCCATAAGCCCAGACCCACCAAACACTAACACCCATTAACCCTTTACCCATTTTTATTACACCGTCAGTCCTTAGGGACTACTACGGTTAGTCCCTGGTTAGTTACACCATTAGTCCCCAACTACTAACACCATTGGTCCCTACAACCTTAAACTATTTGCACCCATCATCCTTTTTCCCTAACCCCGTTACGCTGTACACCTTAATCAATAAAACTTTACCCGCCAAACGTCACCATTCCTCTGTCACTCTCACCCATCTCTTTCCCCTGCACAAAACCCTAGTAAAACCCTACAACCCACACCACAACAAGCCAAAAAGAAAAGCCACGATGGCAATCCCCTACTTTCTGATTGGATGATAAACATGGGACAAAATCAAGGGATGAGATTCAGAGCTTGGAGCCAAAAAAAGATGGATGACCAGGATTGAGGCTTGGTTTCCTCTCATACAACAAGCACAAGTTCAAAGTCCCCTGCAACTTTGTATTTCTATAAATAGTTTAGGATTTCATTTTGTAAAGGTATCTAGTGTAGAAATAGTTTTAGGAGTAGTGTAGCCTTGTTTTTACTTATTTTAGTGCTTATTTTACTTTAACATGTACTTTCCTTTCAAGCATTGTAATCTTTTAATGTTTTATGAAAATTTTAGTTTTTAAGGAATTATGTTAACTTGTTTTACTCTTATGCTTTTTATGTTAAAAACTGTTTCCAAGTCAAATTTTTATAAGCTCTTTAAGTTCTTATAAGTCACTAAGTTTTCTGTTTCATACACTCAAAATTTTGGTTTGAGCTTAATGGATGATAAGCTAGTAATGGATGAGTTTATGGGTTTGGATTCAGCTTACTAACAACAAGCTAAATCCCTAGAGCTTTTAGGTTCTTCAGTAAAAGCTTATGGAGGCAGGTTATTCCATTTTCCTTAATATGCTTTCAAACTGCCTAAATCTGTTTTGCTTATTTATTTGCTTATGACTGCTTTTTACTGCTTATTATTGCTTATTTATGTTGTTTTATGCTTATTTATGCTTGAGTGACTCTGGTTTAAAGCTTCTTTAAATCTGTTTTAGCATTTACTAAGTTTAGCTCAAAATGTCTAGAAAATCCAAAAACATAGCTTATTTTTGTTCAGTTGATTTTAGTGCTTATCCTATTTTAAGAATTGCTTAAATGTCCTTATTGTACTTAGATATTAATCTGTTTTCATGTTTTAAATCTGTTTGTGATCTGTTTTAGCTTTAAAAGTGGTTTTCATAGATTTAAAGGAGTGTTTGGCTTAACAGTTTTAACCACAAGTTAAAACTATTAGTGCACTCTTGTGTTTTAAAAGTCACTTTGGATTAGTCATAAATCAGTTTTAGATCAAGTGTTTGTAAGTTTTGAAAGATTTTATTGAATTTTATGGTTTAGATTAACAAATGCTAAAGTCTTCTAGTGCTAATATCCTTCAAATCTGTTTTAATCTTGGAGTTATAAAAGTGTGCTTTGGGTGTTGAATTTTATGTTCAACATGAGCTCTATTTACATGGTAATGCATCTGTTTTAAAAGTCATGTAGCCTTTTACAAGTATTTGTTTAAAAACAGTTTAGAAATGAGGTTTTAGTTCAAGCAGATTGGCTTTTGTAAAGGACTTTTTAGTCATTAATCTAGCTTTAAGTCGCTTAAATCTTTGTTGAAACTAGCTTATTGTAGTCTATGCTTAATCTAGTTCAAGTTTTTATTGTGTCCAAATCACTTCTGAGTCTTTAAATCTCAAGTACAAGTAGTCATTTTAACCATTAAAAAGTTCAAAAATATAGCTTACACAGTCAAGTTCAATCTCATTTTCTAGCTTAATTATTAGTTAGTTTTGCTTAATTCCAGTTTGTTTAAGTCTTTTTAGTAGGATTCTCAAGCTGTTTGTAACTTTTAGCTTTTCACTAGAGCTTATTAGTTCTTAATCCTGGTTTAAAAGTAGGTAAAGTCTTTTAAATGTTCCTTTAAATGTCTGCTGTTTGTTTTGCTTTTTAGTGCTTTTTCAGTTTATTTGTTTGCTTATTAGGTATATAGCTCAGGTTATGTTCAACTTATTTGTTTTTCTTTGTCCTTTTTGGTCCTTAAATCTCAGTTTAAAATAGGTCATAGGTCCTTTAAATGTCTTTTAGATTTAACTGTCTTAAATGCTTTTTAATGTCCTTTCAGCTTATTTAGTGCTCTTATTTCCATTTCTTTGTGCTTATTAAGTTTCGGAATAGGCATGCTCTAGATTATTTAGTTGTCCTTTGCTTATTAGGTCTTTAAAAAGCCCAACAGTTTAGGCTTAGTGTTAAAAAAGCAAATCTGTCACTTTTGGTTTTAGCTTATTTCTAGCTTATTTTTGAGTTTTGTAAAAAGTTGCTTTTTTAAAGTTTGTTATTTTAGCTTATTTATTAGCTTTTTAAAAAAGATATTTAAAAAAATGTTTTTTTTTAAAAGAGAGGCCACAGGGGTCGAACCTGTGACCTCTCCTTTATAGCACAAGCACCTTAACACACACACTCACAACCATCTGCCCTTGGGTCTTTTTAAGTTATAACGTGCATTATTTTTTATTTATACTCATTTTAGCCATTTTGCTTAACAGCTTATTATAGCTTATTTCCTGCTTATTTCAATAAGCTGTTTGAACCATTTTATTTTTCTTAGGTTTAGCATAGTGCAAAGTACTTTTCTTGAATTTTTCAGAATTTTACAAATTAGTTTAGTATATTTAATGCATTTTTTAAATTAAAAGTGTTTTTAATTCATAATAAAAAATTGAAAAGTCAGAAAAATATAATTCTTTTTTCTAAAATTATTTTTAAACATTTAGGATTGTTAAAAATTAAATTTGCATTTTTAGGGTTAAATTTGTAGAATTTAGGTTTTTAAAGCACAGGTTTTGATCCCGTTTTTGTTTTTCGTGTTTTTAAATTTGTAATTGCTTTCGTTTTAGGTTTAGCTTGCCCCTTAATTGATTTTTCCCGTATAATTAGAAAACCAAATCTAATTTGTGATATTCAAGCAATGTTCCACAAACCGAGCCTCGATTCACAATTCATGCCTTGTCGGGAAACGACCCGGGAAGTTTTTTTTGGGATTTTGCTTTGGCTAAAAGTAATTTCTTCTTAAAAGTCTCTTAGAATACTTACTCTCTCTTTTTAATTGATATTTTAGGAATTATCCCTATATATATTTATATTATATATTTATTATATATTATATTTATATATACTAAAGGGTTATTTTTAATCAAATCAGTGTTGCACGAAAATTTCTCAATGAGGTAAAAAGTACCATTGTGACTCTTCAACGTGTTGTAAAACAAAAAATGACGTTAGATATACATAATTGGTCGTCTACTGCTCATCAAGAACTTTACAAAATTGTAAAAGATAAAATTTTCCCTATCGTTAACAAAGTTGATGCTAGAGTTCAAAATTTCAAAATACAATTTTTAAAAGAAACAGCTAAATTTGTTTGATACTTTAAATTTTTTAATACAAATAATGTCTAAAACGTTATTTATATTTTTTGACCTCTCGATGTTTTGAAGATAACAAAATGTAAAAACGTTTACGATAAAAATAAACGTTTATGTTCGGATTTAAAGTCTTCTTGATGCTGTTAGAATTACTGCTGCTCAAGTTTATGTTAATACTGCTTTTATAAAGTTAGTGCTGCTCGTGAACTTCAAAGAGAATATGCTAAGTGTTTACTACAGCTAGTACACAGTTAGTACTGCTATTGAATATTAGTAATGCTGATACAAAAGTTAATGCTGCTAGTGAAAGTTTCTACTACTAGTACAAAGACTGCTTGAAGTTAATACTGCTGAAGAGTTACTACTACTCAAGAAAATATTCTAAGTAGTTAGTACTGCTAGTGTTAAGTTAGTACTGCTAGTGTAAGTTAGTACTGTTTGTTAGTACTGCTTGCTTGATATGTATTAGTTATTTATAGAAAAGATTTTATATACTTAGGAAAGTATTGTAAGCCGAGTAAGACTCCTTGGTGTATAAAAGGAGGTCCTAGGGCATAGAGATTGATATACCAATACTAGTATATGTACCAAACCAAAAACCAAATCAATCTTAGTCGTATCTTTTATAGCTTCAAGGTCTTTGTAACCCTAATATTTCGAGAGTATTTGTAGTGTTATCATTAATAATATTGGAGCTTGTTTGTTGAATTATATGTTCATAGACTTACTATTTCATTGATAATTCTTCTTAATATTAAAGATTAGATTCCGCATAATCTTTAATACATTCAAACAAAGCTTTTACAGTAGTTGTGTTAGATTTATCTAATATAACTAAACCTTAAACAAGCATAAGGAATTCGATCTATTAAAGTGGGATCAACAAGTGGTATCAGAGCTTGTTGAAAAACTTCGAATAAGAAGAACATGTTTTTATACACAAGATCTTTTGCTAAAAGATATGGATCAAGATTCTGCACACATGGTGGCTGCATCCAAAGTTCCCATACTCAAACCTGGTGAGTTTAAGATATAAAGGATGTGGATTGAACAATATATCCAGATCATAGACTATGCACTGTGGGAAGTCATAGATAATGGTGCAACCTTACCAAAAACAACAACTGTAGAAGGTATTGTGACAGTAATGCCTATTACAACTGCTGAAGAAAAGGCTTAGAGAAGATTGGAGGTAAAAGCTAGAAGTACTTTAATGATGGGCATTTCCAATGAACATCATTTAAAGTTTAACTCTATACAGGATGCTAAGAAGTTACTAGAAGTTGTTGAAAAGAGATTTAGTGGGAATGCAGCTACAAATAAGACTCAAAGGAATCTCTTAAAGCAGCAATATGAAAACTTCACTGCTCCAAGCTTAGAGATGCTTGATCAAATTTTTGATAGGCTTCAAAAGCTTTTGAGTCAGTTGGAGCTTTTAGATGAAAAGCTTTCACAAGAAGATGTTAATCAAAAGTTATTAAGAAGTTTGTTTCCTGAGTGGAACACACATGATGTTGTGTGGATGAATAAAGCTAATTTGGATACAATGAGCATGGATGATCTCTACAACAACCTCAAGGTCTATGAACCAGAAGTTAAAGGGATGTCTAGCTCAAGTTCAAGCACACAGAACATGGCTTTTGTGTCCTCTTCAAATAACAACACTAGCTCCGTTCATCTCGATCTCAATCTCATCCTGTCTCCATCCGAAATATTCTCTCCTACAAACTCTCTTTCTCTCTCAACAAGATCTCTTCCAATCAGAATCTGAAAACATTACTCTCCTCTCTGTATCTGATTCTCTCTCCTCTCTCTATCTCATCCTATTCGGCACAAAATCAGCGCTCCAAGAACCGAATACACTCCGAAGCCTCTCTTCCTCTTCTCTTCTAACTCTCATCTTCTCTCTCTATTGCCTCTCTCTATTCTCTCATCTCTCTCTCTCTCAACTCTCCACCTCCACATGCCTCACACACCATCGCTCACTACTCCTCTCTCTCCCCTCATCTCCTCTCTCTCGTCTCATACTTCTCTAAAATTGACAAAAGGGCCCAACTCCAATATATGAAAAAGGCCTCAAGTCTGCCAACATGGTCCGGTTCATACCGTGTTGGTCAAACATGCGCACTTTTTACGAATCCGGCCATTTTCTTACGTTTTCGTCCGTTTCTTAACGTTTTCGTTAGTTATTTTACGTTTTCGTCTTTTTTTTACGTTTCCTCCGTTATTTTACGTTTTCGTCAGTTTTTTTACGTTTTCGTCCATTTTTTTAACGTTTTCGTCAGTTATTTCACGCTTTTGTCTTTTTATACTTTTCATCCGTTTTTTTACGTTTTTGTCAGTTTTTTACGTTTTCGTCATTTTTTTACGTTTCGTTCGTTTTTTACGTTTTCGTCAGTTTTTTACGTTTTCGTCAGTTTTTTACGTGTTCGTCTAATTTTTTACATTTTTGTCCGTTTTTTTTGTTTTTGTCTGTTTTTTTTACCTTTTCGGCTGTTTTTTATGTTTTCGCCTTATTTTTTACGTTTTTGTTTGTTTTTTACGTTTTCGTCCATTTTTTACATTTTCGTTCGTTTTTTAACGTTTTCGTCAGTTATTTTACGTTTTCGTCTGTTTTTTTACATTTTCGTTCGTTTTTTTTACGTTTTCGTCAGTTATTTTACGTTTTCGTCTTTTTTTTACGTTTCATCCGTTATTTTACGTCTTCGCCAGTTTTTTTACGTTTTCGTCCGTTTTTTAAAGTTTTCCTCAGTTATTTCACGTTTTCGTCTTTTTTTTACGTTTTTTACGTTTTTGTCAGTTTTTACGTTTTTGTCAGTTTTTTTACGTTTCGTCCGTTTTTTTACATTTTCGTCAGTTTTTTAAGTTTTCATCAGTTTTTTACGTGTTCGTCTAATTTTTTACATTTTCGTCTGTTTTTTTACGTTTTCCGTCTGTTTTTTACGTTTTCGTTTGTTTTTTTACTTTTCCGTCCATTTTTTTACGTTTCCGTCCGTTTTTTAACGTTTTCGTCAGTTATTTTACGTTTTTGTCTGTTTTTTACGTTTTCGTCCGTTTTTTTACGTTTTCATCCGTTTTTTAACGTTTCGTCAGTTATTTTACGTTTTCGACTTTTTTTTCATTTTTCATCTTTTTTACGTTTTTTCCGTTTTTTACGTTTTTGTCTGTTTTTTACGTTTTTTTGACATTTTCTTACGTTTTTGCACGTTTTTTTACATCTTCATACGTTTTCGTTCGATTTCGCACGTTTTCTTACGTTTTCGCATTCTTTCGCCCGCATTCGCGTATTTTTGTAGGCTTTCCCGCGTTTTCGTCAGCTTTTCCGCGTTTCCGTCAGCTCTCGCGCGTTTTCGTCAGCTCACGCGCGTTTTCGCCAGCTCTCGCGCGTTTTCGCCAACTCTCGCGCGTTTATGCCAGCTCTCGCGCGTTTTCGCAAGCTCTCGCGCGTTTTCGTACGCTTTCGCCCGATTTCCTACGCTTTCGCTCTTTTCGCACGCTTGCGTCTACTTTCGCGCGTTTTCTTACGATTTCGCATGTTTTCGTCTGTTTTTGTACGTTTTCGTCTGTTCTCGCACTTTTTCACACGTTTTCTTTTGTTTTCGCACGTTATTGTCTGTTTTCATAGTCCGTTTTCATATGTTTTCGTCCGTTTTCGGTCATTTTCAGACGTATCCATCCGTTTTCATATGTTTCAGTATGTTTTCTTACGTTTTCATCGGTTTTTGTTTGTTTTTGCACATTTTTGTCTATTTTCGTCCGTTTTCGCACGTTTTTGTCCGTTTTCAGATGGTTTCTTCCGTTTCATACGTTATCTATCACTAATATTATGCCAAAAACCTTAAAACCCTAACCATTAAACCCTAACCACTAAACCCAATATCAAAAACCCTAAACCCATAACCACTAGGTATAATATCTCAAGTCGTATATACATAAACCTTAAAATCTATAACAAAAACTCTAAACACCTAACCACTAAACCATATACCAAAACCCTAAACCCCTAACTACTAGGTATAATATCACAAGTGATATATACATAAACTTTAAAATCTATACCAAAAACCCTAAACCTCTAAATACTAAACCTTATACTAAAAATCCTAAACCCCTAACCACTAAGTATAATATCACAAATGATATATACATAAACTTTAAAATATATGCGAAAAACTCTAAACCCCTAACCACTAAACCTATACCAAAAACGCTAAACCACTAACTACTAGGTATAATATCACAAGTGATATATACATAAACTTTAAAACCTATACCAAAAACCCTAAACCCCTAACCACCAAACCTTATACCAAAAACCCTAAACCGCTATACACTAAACTTTATACCAAAACCCTAAACCACTAACCGCTAAACCCTATACCAAAAAAACTAAACCCCCTCCCTAACCACTAAACACTATACCAAAAACCCTAAACCCCTAACTACTAAACCATATACCAAAAACCCTGAACCCCTAACCACTAGGTATAATATCACAAGTGATATATACATAAACTTTAAAATATATACCAAAAACCCTAGACCTTATACCAAAAACCCTAAACCTCTAACCACTAGGTATAATATCACAAGTGATATATACATAAACTTTAAAACCTATACCAAAAACCCTAAACCTTATACCAAAAACCCTAAACCTCTAACCACTAGGTATAATATCACAAGTGATATAAACATAAACTATAAAATCTATACCAAAAACCCTTAACCTCTAACCACTAAACCATATACCAAAACGTTAAACCCCTAACTACTAGATATAATATCACAAGTGATATATACATAAACTTTAAAATATATGCCAAAAACTCTAAACCCTTAACCACTAAACCTATAGCAAAAACCTTAAACCACTAACTACAAGGTATAATATCACAAATGATATATACAGAAACTTTAGAATATATACCAAAAACCCTAAACCCCTAACCACTAAACCGTACACTAAAAACCTTAAACCCCTAACCACTAGGTATATTATCACAAGTATTATATATATACATAAAGTTTAAAATCTATACCTAAACCCCTAACCACTAGGTATAATATCACAAGTGATATAAACATAAACTATAAAATCTATACCAAAAACCCTTAACCTTTAACTACTAAACCATATACTAAAAATCCTAAACCCCTAACCACTAAGTATAATATCACAAGTGATATATACATAAACTTTAAAATCTATACCAGAACCTAAACTCCTAACCACTAAACCCTATACCAAAAACCCTAAACCTCTAATTACTAGGTATAATATCACAAGTGATATATACATAAACTTTAAAATCTATACCAAATATCCTAAACCCCTAACCACTAAACCATATACCAAAAACCCTAAACCCATAATCACTAAACCTTATATCAAAAACCCCTAAACCCCAATCACTATGTATAATATCACAAGTGATATATATATAAGCTTTAAAACATATACTAAAAACCCTAAACCCCTAACCATTAAATTTTATACCCAAAACCTAAACCCTTAACCACTAAATCCTATACCATAAACCCTAAACACCTAACCACTAAACCATATACCAAAATCCTAAACCCCTAACCATTAAACCATATACCAAAACCCTAAACCTCTAACCACTAAACCCTGTGCCAAAAACCTTCAACCCTCCCCCCTAACCACTAATCCTTATACCTAAACCCTAACAACTAAACCCTATGCAAAAACCCTAAATCCATAAACACTAGGTATAATATCACAAGTGGGATATACATAAACTGTAAAATCTATACAAAAAACACTAAACCCCTGACGACTACCCTATACCAAAAACCTAAACCTCTAACCACTAGGTGTAATATCACAATGATATATATACATAAACTTTAAAATTTATACCCTAAACCTTAAAGCCCTAACCACTAAACTATATACTAAAACCCCTAAAACTCTAACCACTAAAACTCACCAATACCAAGATGGGTCTCTCATCACTGTAAACTAATGCAAGAGTACACTCATGTGACTTGGGAGCGTTAGCGCGCGCGCGATATTACCACCTGACATTGTAGTATCATCGTGTGGACCAAAGTTAGCCGAGTCTATAATAAAATCTCATGTGATAAAGTAATATAATGTGACATTAGTTATGGTATTTCACATATAATTAATATCACATTGATAAAGCACTATAATTGGGGTCGCTCTGTCTCAGCTCCCTTGGGGATTGACATGAATAAGATAGTTTTTTGAAAATCTTGGTCACACTAATCAAATGTTATATATACACTTGTATATTATACATTTAGTAGGATTAGTGAAAAAGGGTTAAAAATAAGTTTTTTATAGTTTTTAATTAATTTTTTACAAATTATGTTTGATATAATGGTTAGAATGGTAACGTATGTTTTAATTTTATGTCAAACATGATCAATCATTTAAAATGTTTTACACAAATACTTATCGATCATTTCATGACATCATGTTTGAGTGTTGAACGAACAAATAATGTATATCACATGTGATACTTCAAGCGGGAGTTTGATGATAAAAAATAAAATTCTTCGATATTCATCAACTTCTATAAATAAACTATTTTGATTTGGAGGTCCAAAAATTATGTATGATAAATGGTTAGAAAGCTAAGGATATGTACTTTTAAATGCCAAAAACGATGAAACCAGTTGAAGTTGCCGCGCGCGTGCTCGATGTTGATTTATAGCCGCGCGATAGGAGACCGAGGCGGCAAGTTCTGTGCGAGATATAGAAGTGTTCTAACTTACAGATATAGTGTAATATCACAAGTGATAATATCAACAAAAATAACTGGCACGAGAAAAAAACAAAAACAAAAAAATACAAAAAAACAAAAAAAAAGTTTGTCGAAAGTATATGAAAGTGCCCCTCTATTTAAAGATAATTAAATGCTCGTCACGATGGTGTAATTTATAAATCTTAACGTTTTACGGTTTTTGCGGTATGTGATTTTTAAAAATAAGGGTGAAAGTGTGTTTTAATTAAAAAACACAAAGGTAAGAAAGGGTGGTGGATGTTTTTTAAGGTTTAATCTTATCCATTAAATAAAGTTAAATCTTAGATTAATCCTCACCATTAGATCAAACTCAAATGAATGGTGGAGATTTGTTCCTTGGTATGTGAGAAGAAACTGGTATGCAAATGAACTTTTCTCTTTTATAATAATAGAACTTTAAATGGTAAGTATTTTATTAATTTAAAACATATACAATATATAATTTTATTTTACATCTCAATTTTTAATTTCTTTTCTAAACTTATATCAAATTCAAACTCAAATCCAAATTCAAATCCTAATCCTAAACCCGTTTACAAACAAAACGGGCAATAAAATATAGCCAATATCCTCTGAAACGTCTTACTATTCTTTAATCATTACTTATAATAAAGGGATTTTGTATATATGGAGGCCACTTAGTTTTAACTTTTTTTCGATAAGGCCGCCTATCTATGAAAACTAACTTATAGGCCGTTCAAGTATATTCCGTTTTTCATTAATGCCAAATCCGTCCAAATTACACTGGAAAATTATATATTGACGAAAATGCCCCATCTAAAAAATTGAAAATGGTAACAAATTATATTATAAATAAATGTCTAATATACCTTTTAATTAAAAAAACGAATGATATAAATTCACCTTCTGTTGTCCAGTCATCAGGAATGGATCCTTTATTTTCATCCTCGTAATACTCACAACTAGAGCTGTAAACGAACTGAACGTTCAGTGAACATTTCATAATCCGTTCGATAAAAAGTTCATTCTTGTTCGTTTAATTATTAAATGAACGAATATGAACATTATTTTACGTTCGTTTCGTTAAATGAACGAACATGAACACAAGTCACGTTCGTTCATTTATGTTCGTGAACGTCTGATTAAGCGTTTATTAACGTTCGTCTATGTTCATTTATATGTTTATGTTCGTATATCATATATTTTAATTGTATACTTTTAAATCTGGTATGTTTAAATAAAACAACACTTATAAAACATAATAGTATTCATATTTTGATAACATTTTATGTTTATTTTCTACGTTCATTTATGTTCGATCGATTATGTCCGTTTAAGGTTCGTTTAGTCTCTTAATGAATGAACATAAACGAACATGAACGACTCATTTTCTTAATAAACGAACATGAACAAGAAGATTCATCCGTTTAAGCGTTCACGTCCGTTTATTTGTCCGGTTAAAATTAAATGAACGAACATGAACAAGGCTTCGTTCGTGTCCGTCCGGTTCGCTTACAGCACTACTCACAACATAACAAAATATGAGATTCTTATTTATCATTATAATTTGAAGATTTATATTAATGAAAGTAAACACACATAGGAAGATGATATATTATCCATTCATCAATTCAACGTGGCGCACAAACAAATAGCCAATTAGCCATATAAAGTTATAAACATCTATCTTAGTTTTTTGTTTTGACATTATTAACTATCGTAATCATAAGAAAAAAAACTACATTATTTAACTTTATATCATTAAACTGCAATCAATCTGTTGAATCTTGTTACTAGAACTTATAGAGATGGTAAAATTGTGTGGCTGCCCATTGTGAAATTATTTGTGTTGGAAATTTAGTGCAATTGTGGGAATTGGATCATACTTGAAAATGGGTTTGGAGGTATGGAGTGTACACCCATCAAATCACTGATTTTCCCTGACTCTTTTAATGGTTTGATTAAATGGGTGGTTATTTGCCTATTTAATTAATTGATTTGATTGCATTAATTGACCATATTTAATTCATGAAATCATTATTCTTAAATTATGGAGGATAATTAAGTTGATTGCATTAATTGACCATATTTAATTTGGTCATGAAATCACTAATTCATAAATTATGGAGGATAATTATGGAAGATATTAATTGGCCATTAATCTCTCATTAATTCCATTATTAGGTTTTGTGTTGATCCCTATAAATAGGGATACAATTGCATGAAAAACATACAGAAAACATAAACACATAGAAACGCAGGGTTCTTGATTTGTGCCTAGAACAAGAACATACACTTGGTTTTATCCCAAGGAGGTATTCGTGTAACCCAGGCATAGGGTCGAATAATCTTCTTTGAAAAGTGATTACACGACTTCAAGTAATATCCGGTAACCATCTTGGTAATTAGCTAGGCTATTGATTGTCTTCACCCTGATCTGGGATCTACTACGACCAACAATCAAAGAATATTATTTTGTGATAATCGATGGACGTTGCTGCTATGAGTGTGGTGTATGTGCTTACTACTCATATTCATGAAGATGGTGGTGATGATGCAACCATGAAAAAAAATTAGATTGCGGGCCAAGTGGGACAGCGATGACTATGTCTGCAGAGGTTTAATCCTCAATGGTATGTCTACTTTCTTATTTGATATTTACCAAAAATCTTGAATCTTAAAAAGAACTATGAGATTCCTTAGAGGCCAAATATATGGTTGATGATGCATCAAGTAAGAAGTTCCTTGTTAGTAATTTCACAAATTACAAGATGACTGACAGTCTTGAAACAATACAATAAACTTCTTGGTATATTTACACAACATAAGATGAACATGGATAAATCCATTCAGGTTTCTTGTATCATTGATAAACTTTCCTCTTCATGAAAGGATTTCAAACACACCTTAAAACATTTGAAGGAGGAGTTAACTCTTGTTGAGTTGGGCAGTCATCTGCGTATTGAGGAGTCTCTTAGGATGCAGGATAGTGACAAGCCAAAAAGCAACAATGTTGCTGGTCCACGGTGATTGGACATGATTGTGTTAATCTTAGATTTAATTCTGGAAAGATTGTTTTCTTGTTTAATATTTTGCATGTTTCTAATATTAAGAAAGATGTGGTTTCTAATATTAAAAAAGATATGGTTTCAAATGGTATTTTGAATAAGGGTTTTTCTAACATGTGCCCCAAGGGCACATGATAAGGTAGGGACAGAAGCTGCGTGTCACAGTCTCATTGGCCAGCAATCATTATTATTAATCATTATCAGGCCCCACAATCACATGCTAGCCAATCAAACTGTGACACACAACCTTCTGTCCCACCTTATCATGTGCCCCTGGGGCACATGTTAGAAAAACCCTTTAAATAATTGTGTTTATAAACAAGTAACTAAAATCTGATAAATTTGTTTGGTCTGAACATGGTGTGTTTATTGGTTTTGACTATTTGTGTAATCAAATGTTCAGGCTTAATATTGTTAATAATATTAGTTAATTAACCTTTATGTCAACCTTTAAACTGAATGATTCAATCATATGGTATGTTAGATTGGGCAATGTCCACTTTAATAATAATATGTAAGATATGTCTAAGGATGGGTTAATCCTTGTTTTGATATGGATACTGAAAAATGTAAGACTTGCATGCTGACCAAAAATACAAGAAACCATTTCAAAATGTAAAACTTGAAACTGATGATTTGGGAGCTGGTCTATAGTTACCGATGTGATTTGAATGCTATTCTCTCATTAGAGAATAAGAAATACTTTGTGACATTTATTGATGATGCTTCTAGGTTTTTCTGTGTTAGTTTATTACATACTAAGGATGAAACATTAGATAAACTTAAAGTATTTAAAACTAAAGTTAAATTAAACCAAAGGTCCTTGATCCAAAGGTTCTTGATATGTGCCTAAAACAAGAACATACACTTGGTTTTATCCCAAGGAGGTATTCGTGTAACCCAGGCATATGGTCGAATAATCTTCTTTGGAAAGTGATTACACGACTTCAAGTGATATCCGGTAACCATCTTAGTAATTAGCTAGGCTATTGATTGTCTTCACCCTGATCTGGGATCTACTACGACCAACAATCAAAGAAGATTATTTTGTGATAATCAATGGATGATGCTGCTATGAGTGTGGTGTATGTGCTTACTACTCATATTCATGAAGATAGTGGTGATGATGCAATCATGAAAAAAAATTAAGAAGAGGGCCAAGTGAGACAACGATGACTATGTCTGCAGAGGTTTAATCCTCCATGGACCTAACATAAACATATCAACATCTGCGTTAAGAATCAGTATTAAGAATCAAAATAATAAACCATCAAAAAATAACACCGAGTTAACAAAGTATCAACCTCATTAATTCCATAAACTAAATATATGGAAAAAAAATATTACAAAGCAAAACTGGCACATCCTTTCCATGATGAAGAAGAAAGACACATCAAAAATAAATATAAAATATAAGAGAGAGACCTTTTAGTTACCCGATCATAAAGATTTAAAGATCATCATAACTTTGATAGTCAAGAACCACCTTCCATTAATAATATGTCTTTTGTAATTCCTTAGCAAAAACATTAAGGGTCTGTTTGGTTAGTGGGTTTTTGGTGGGGTCCAAAGATTCATGGTAAAAAAGATTTGTTTGGTTTACTTGGTCCTACTTTTCAAACCCCGAGCATAAGGGTTTTCACAATTCATATCATCTAGGCAGGTTTTATAATAAAAGTGTGAGACCATCTCTTCTTTCTCACATTACTTCATATTATAATAATATATTTAAATATAATTTGTTATTTATATTCACTAAAAAACAAACAAACTTATATAAATTAATGTTTTGTCTATTATTTAATATATTATCTCTCTCATCAAATCCAAACTTAAATACTAATCCAAATTCAAATCTTAATCTTAATCCTAAACCTACTTACAAACCAAACGGGCCCTAAACAATGCTAAATTTCATTAATAATATGACTTTTGTAATTCTTTATAATAACTCTTAATTAAGTTTTTAAATTATTAAGACTCCATATTAAATTTAGTGAACTCAATCTTTATATACATATAGAATATAGATAATTGACGATGGTATAAATGAGCTAATGTTCATCGAAAGTATACCATATAGTTTTAAGCTTGGAGATAAACGCCGTGCCACTAAAAAACTTTGTTTGAGTTTGATATCAAATTTCTAATAGCTTCAAAAGATTAAAGAAACAAGAAACTACGTACTTGGTATATAAGAACACAAACGATGTAGATTACGATTTCTACACAACTTTTTGCTTCATTATTAGTGTTGCATGTTATATACATTGGTTAAAAACAATGTGCATCTAAGAAATCAATAACTCCTATAAATTTCTAACCTTTTTTTTTCATCTTTGATATAGAAAAACTCGATCCTTTTATTTTGTTGCTTTCATTGATGGATACCGTTTAAAGAAAAAAACAACATTTTGAAAACCTTGAGATTACCGACTCGAATAAATATCTAACTTTTTGTTGTTATATGACTCATGAGTATAGTTTCCTTGTAAGTTCAAAAAAAAAGAGTATAGTTTCCTTGTCTTGATTTGGTATATTACTTTTCTTTTAGCAATTTTGTATGACGTTACCTTTTTAAAACTTGTTTCAAGATTTCAATCTCACATGGGACAAAGAAAAGAAAGCCTATTACATATATATTGTGGTGTATACAGATTAGGTAACTTGTGATTGGTATTATGTTGTCGGCCAACTGTTGTTATTTGGAGCCGCGAATTAATATAACTTCTCATTTTTTGTCAATTTAAATCTTAAAATCTTTTCTTATGTAATTAGTAACTATGATTCTTAATTTTTCTATAACTCGTATGGATTAACATTGTGAACATAGTCTATTTTATTGGCAAAACTGTAAAAAAGATGTCCTTGTAGTTCCTCATTTTCACATTCTCAGCCACTCCTATGTAAAAGTGAGCAAAATGAATCGTGGACCGGACCGGACCGGACCGAGAAACCGGACCAGACCGAACCTATTTCGGTCCGGTCCTCAGTTTATCTTTTTCGTTATTTTCGGTCCTCGGTCCGGTTCGGTCTTACGAAAAAACCGGCAATTATGCCTTGTTCAACTGGACTGGACCGAAGACCGACCTGGACCGGACCGACCTGGACCGGACCGGCCTGGACCGGACCATTTCGGTCCGGTGTTTTGGCCAAACTCGGTTTCGGTCCGGTCCGGTTTTCGTCGGTCTGGTCTGGTTTTCGTCGGTCCGGTCCGGTTTCGGACCGTAAGCACCCCTACTCCTATGGTACACAAAACACTCTTTCTGTGCGATTCAGTTTCCCTGTCGATAACGCTCGTTGATTTTTTCGATAGTTACTGAAAGGCATAAGAAATGACTAGTATACCCTCGTCTAGTTCCCCTCTTCGAACAACATCTTGAACACTAAGAAGACAACACCAAGAACACAAACACAATTTTTTCCCCCCTTGAATTTACAATTTACAATTAATTTTAAATCAAACTCAAGAACACTAATAACACAAACCCAGTTTTTTTACACTTCAAATTTTCTTTGAATTTTCTAAAAATTGATAACATTTTGTTAACAAACAATCAAAAACACCTTCGTTTTACAATAATAACTTCATTATATTGTGAAATCTGATCTATCTTTAAAGCACACAATCAAAGAAAGCCCATCCAATCCAGTTCAATGATCAAAGCAACTAAGGCTGTAAGTGTGTTTTATAGCTTTTGATACAAAGTCAAAATCCAAGTTAAAAGGTAACAAGACTACCATTTTGATACTCCACTAACGATACAAGCTAAATAGTTCAGATTCCTTGGTATAGTTTCAATAAAACTTACCACAAAGGTTGATATGATTTTAAAATTTGAACCAATCTACATTAACATGTCACCCATTCTTTTTAGCTTTGAGATATGCAAATAGTTTCTCATCTACATTAACAAAACAACCATCGACCGGTTGGAACCCAGTCGCTTGAGCATCGAAGCCTTAACTTGATACAAGAAATTCATCTCCCTGGCTTGTTCAAGAACACGTTGAACGAAAAGAATAATCACAACCATGTCTTCTGCAAACTCCTCAATCCAAAATCCTCCCCGGTCTTAACAACCGTGCTATTCGACACAATTTTGACATTCGAAGACGACATAAGGAAACTAGTCGTTTTACTAGAGGGATGAAACAAAGGGTCTTAGGACTCGTAAGTAGCATCTATAATAGTGAAAACAAATACACCAATAACAAAAAAAAGTGAAAAACAATTTCCTATAAGGGCTACCAAGGATAGGGGTGGCAATTCACGGTGGGTTCGGGTTGGCGGCGTCAGAAAAACCCCAACCGAACTATGACCCCATTTAAATAATCGGGTCAGCTATGTCAACCCTAACCTGTTTACACATAACCCGAACCTGACCCATTTAACCCATATATATAGTTGGGTTGGCGGGTTAAATAGGTTACACGGGTTGAATAGGTTAAACGGGTTTCGGGTTGACCCATCGAACCCGTTTTATACAAAAGTTGGCACAGTTAAACGGTTTACACATAGATTATAGGGTCTTTGTCGAGTGTCGATCGTTTCAACTATTTTTAAACACATATATAAAATATAAATAATTTTTATTTTTAGAAAAAATTTTAAACGGGTTGACGGGTCGACCCGCTTAATTTATTCTCAACCCGAACCTAACCTGTTTAATAAACAGGTCAGATAGGTCGACCCAAACCCGACCCTGAAAATCTATTAGCCAACCCAAACATGCTAATATTCGTGTCGCCGAGTTTCAGGTCGGGTTTGTTTGTCGGGTCCAGTAATTGCCAAACCTGACACAGGAACATGTGACATACAACGACCCACTTTTTTCATGCCTCTTCAGCTTTCTCTCTCTAGCGATCTACAAGCGACCTTTTAAGCACAATTAAGACGACCTGCACTACAAAAAACATACTCCACAAAAATACATTTTAATTAAATTACCACACACACAAACATGCATACTAACTCGGTCGAGTTTCCGACCTATTCGTCCCGATTCTTGCTTCGCGACCGTCCCAAAACATACTGATATAAATTTACTTACTACTAAGAAAACCAAAATGCCAGCATACGATACATTATTTTCTATTAAGCTTAATGTTTATCTCAATTAAATTTCTTTAAGTACACTTATTCGAGTTTGGCGTCAACTTTTTATAGCTTCAAAAGAAAAAAATGTACAATCTTGTCTAAAAACTATGAAGTAATATTTCTAAAAAGTAAGTCTCCAATCCCACATGGAATAAAGACAATAAGTTTTTCTACTTAATATATCATGACGTCGTTTGCTTTCATAAGTTGGTATCAATAAGTCAAAATATTTATTAGATTATTAGGGTATATAAGTTATCTACTTTTTAAAATGGGCAAATAGCATAAAAATGTACTCAATTTAAAGGTTATTTTCAATAAGGTATTACATTTTTTTCTTGCATAAAAAGGCATCCAACTTATATTTTTGGTCAATTTAGGTATTTTCGTTAAATATTTAACGATCATCCGTTAAGTTTTACATTTCAAGTCCACCGGCCACTACCACCACCACCAAGCTTCCCCACCACCATCTGATAGTCTATCTGCTATTCAGAAACGAATAAACGTTTCAACAGATTTGTTATCTGCTATTCAGAATCGAAACGATTCAACAGAAAGATAAAGAAAGTTTTTCAAACTTTAACTCAAATGTGGTGTTTAGCGTAAGCAATGACGTAAATAAATAATAATGGAGTGACCCGTATCGGGCATCTAGTAGGTACGTTGCTGTAGATGCCACTATAGCATCTACTTTATTGGGAGGGAGGGAGGGAGAGAGAGATTACTATTATGACCGGGTGATGTCTCTCATACAAAAATGAGACGCACACCCTCTTCATGTGAATGATAATGGTTTATATCTGATTGGGCCTTTATGCGCCAATTAGTGGATTTGGACTTTCGCTTGGTAATTGTCTTGATCCATTACTTACATAAACACCATCTATACTCCTTATAAAGAGAAAAGGGGATTCTCTTGAAAGTTGAAAACCTACTATAATAGGAAATGTTGAAAATTAAATACATGAAATCTTGAAAACATCATCTCTATAATAACGAAGTCAATTTTGCTAAGAGAAAATTCTACCCAAATTTAAATGTCTAAGAATTCCATTAAACATAATTATAAGTTACAATTAAAAACTTAAATGTCTTTAAGTTCATATTTGTAACATCCTTATAATATTGTATTAAATCATACTTATAACAGCCAAAACATACTTAGTATAAAAGACTGAACATAAAAACATACACAACACAAAAAATACAAGATTCGAATCCAACACAACATCCTCACTCTCTCTAAAATTTAAACTACCATAGCCGCTTCATTCACTGTCGACACAAATCCTCCGCCAACATGATATTTTTCAAAAATCTTCCTTACTCCTCCGCCGCCATCCCATCCACCGCTACCACTTCCTTGAGTTCCTTCTCTGTCGACACAATCCGTCACGACAACCTCTTTTGGTGCTTTCAGCTATGTGTTGTTTCGAGAGTATATTCCGTGATTTTGATGTCCAAATACAGTTTCAAAAACAAGTATAAACTTACCAGCTGTTGATATCGACAGCATTTGCTCCCAACTTATCAGCCTTTTGATACCTACAACAAACCACAATCAAAACCCTCATTTTCAAAAATCTTATACAAAAATAAAAAAAACAAATAAAGATCTAAGGTTTGGTACTCATCTATATCTATACTCCTTTATAAAAGAGGAATAAACACATCTTAACTCCAAACCTAACACCGAACCAGAATTTCATATTCAGACACCCGAACCTAAAAAAATATAAAAAAAAGAATTACCAAACTAGACTAAAACTGAACAAAGTTTACAAGAATGAACCGATGTATAGCTGTTTACAAGAATGAACCGATGTATAGCTGTTTACAAAAACAGACGACGGCGCACCCCGCAAATGATATGTGTCGCGCGCCGGCCTTATGGTCCAATGGTTATATGACACGTGTCACCGGCACCCTAAAGATTAAGGCGTGTGCGCCTAAAGAAACACGCCTCATCATATAGTGCGTTGTGCTAGAACTTTGCAGATGGTATTTCTATTTTTGTTGAATGAAGAGAAAGGAGGTACTGTGGGGAGGTTGTTGTTGGTTGAAATGGAAGATACGGTGGTTGAAAGAAAATGGAAGATACAGTAGAAACTGAAATGAATGAATGATTCTTGTGGTGTTTATGATTCGTTGTGGAGATGAATGGATGCAGTAGACGAGTTGGAGAGATAAGGTTGGATGACTTTTGTTGATACTGTAGTTGGAGAGAAGATGAGGGCGACTGAATATGAGTTTATGTGTTTAGGGTTACTTAAAATTAGGGATGTAATGTAACTATATATCCCACGTTTAGGTTACACAATTTTGAGTTGAGTCCAATATCAGTTGTGGGCCGGTTATCACATTTGTGTGACAAAGGCAGCTAGGGCCGGGTTTTAGTTAAAATCATGGGCCGGAAATATTGAATGAAAAATGGAACGTGATGGATTAAATTTTTGGTTATTTGGTTAACAGTGATAATCAGGGCTTAAAATGACAAAGTGACTAGATTAATTTTTGAGACCAGGATCGATCTTAATAAAGAATCATAGAACTTTGAATTTTAATGGTTAGATTTGGTATTAATTTTTTTAAGTGATTACGGAGTTTAGTGTGTAAACTTTGTTACTCCGTATGAAGTTTATGCCGCTCTCATGTTTCTAGCCGAATGAAATTATAGATGCTTGCAACTTGATTGTTTTGTTCGTTCATTTTGATTATCTTAAGATCTTTTTATAACAAATCATAAATATCCGTTTGATACAATTAGTAGCACTAACATATTGTTAAAAATTTATAGTAGAAAATTGACCTTTTTAGTCTTTTTAGTAGGGGTTATCAAATGATGGAGTGAGTAGGAAAATGTGACTGGAAAAGAAATACCTACAAACATATCACGTGAAACACTTTTCTTAGAAACTAAAAACTCAAATTTTGAATTGAAAATTTATTAAAAGGGAGGTGATTTGTATAACATTTTTTTTGCCATCCACCATTAGATATACACCGGTGTGTTGTATTGTATGCATCAACGGGTTTTCTTTAGCTATTGTGATATCAAAAAGCATAATCATGTCAAGCCTAAAAGAAAACAACACATTTTGCTCACTAATTTATGGATTTGAGCCTACCCAAACATAATTCATATAGTCACACTTGATGGGTAAAAGTGTAACATTTGTTTTCCACACAAGTAGTCATTGGGTACTCGCCGCCGCATTGCGCGGGTACCATTCTATAAATTTATTAACGATAAGTTTAAGGTTTTTCGCGAAAGATTCTTGTTGCAAACGCAACTTTTAATGTATTACAAACGTGGCTACTTGTTGAATTTTGGTGGATGGTAGATTACACGCACATAATATGTGTAGATATATCATATATCGGCTTCTAACATTGTTCTTATTCTTTAATGAGTTGTTTATTCTATTTCTATAAAAGGATCCACATATTAGAGAATCTCGACAATGACTTAATAAAAGTATTTTTTTAAGGTGAACTATGGTGTTTGGACTTAGGCCTTTTATATGAGTTATTTATCTACACTACTTATCTATACTTTTATACTACTTATAAAGAGAATTTAGGATTCTCTTTATAGGATTTAGAGTTTATAACATGTAATGCTAATGTTTTAAAAACGCAACATTTAAGTAATATAATTTTGAACGTTATAAGAAATATTTACCACAATATCGCATATCGTTAATTATCTGCAGCTAGAAATTACCGGTGCTATACACGGGTACTCCTCTAGTAGCAAATAAAAGGAAAAATATTAGAGCATGTTGATAATGTTTGACAATTGTCAAGAAATTTGTGTGAATCAATAACCACAAATATATATATCAACTAAAAGTAAGTGCATAATTAAAGCATAAAATTAAAGACCATTCATTAAACATAGTAATTGTGAATAAAACACAATCATGCATACATCAAATAGAAATAATATGCTTGAAGCATATTAATATAAAATTAAACTACAAAGGTCCTAATATTCCTACAATGTCATAGGAAGCCATTGGACTTGCTTGCAAAAGGAGAAGGTTGGTCATTTATTTAAAAGTGAGAAAAAGTCAGCATGTATCATGCTTAATTGGTTGTTGGTGGAGAGTTTGGAGCGGAGGTGGTTGTTGGAGGATAGTCACGTTGGATTTGAGGTGTTGGTTGTGGTCGAGTAAGAAGAAATTCAATCCAATTGATATCTTCACTCAAGGTTAGAATTTGTTTTTGGGTGAATATGCAACAAGGACAATAACCAACATGTTGTTCAACTTGATCCAAATTGAGGGTGTGAGGTAAGTTTGGAGAGTAAGGTGATGAGGAAGTGTTACGTTGTGAGAGGTGCATGGCTAGGAGGTTTGATAAGTCTTAAAGTTGATTAATGTCATTCATGAGCATTTCTCTACTTGGAGATGGAGGAAGTAGAGGTTGAGTGTGGTTGTCACCTTGAGGTGAGGGTGGAGTTTGAGTATGAAGCACATTAGCAAAATGTGGATTGATGAGTAAGTGAGGGAATGAGGTTGTGTGAGTTGAGTTTGATTGATGCTTTGTGGTGGAATGGAAGCTTGTCCAACATTAGTGTCACAAGAATCACTAAGTGGAGGTGAGTGAGATTGTAGTGAAACATGGTTTGAATGAATAGTAGGAGTGTTTTCTTATGATGGTTCATTGATGGGAGATTGTGGTTTGGTCATTGGTGTTGGTAAGTTAACATCAACCTCATTGGAAGAGTTACAATGGTTCAACTTCTTTCTCCATATGGGTCTTACGGACATTTTGGCAACCCTTGAAGGTTTGGGTGAAGGTTTGTGAGGGGAAGACATTGGAGAAGACAAGATGAATGTGGTGATTGTGTTTGAGGAAGAAGGTTGATTTATACTAGGAAGATGATGTAGTTATGGATGGATGAACATTGTTAGAAAATCACTCCAAGGAATGTTGGTGAATTTTGGGAAATTATAGCTGGGTCTAGGTGAAAGAGGGTCAAAAAGCAAAAAATAAACAGTAAAAATTATTCTTCAGGTGGTCGGTCCCCTTAATTATACGGCCGGCCCCTTTAATTTTAAGGGGACCACCCCTTTGAGATAAGGGGGCCGCCACCTGGTAGTGTCCAGAATTTCCAGGTTTTTGTTTTCTTTCAGGAAATGGTAAAAAGGTGGACTATTTTGTGGTCATTTTGCAGCAAGTCCTAATTTTTATGGCAACTAATACTACAATATTTAACAAGCAAGAAAATAGGCAAACAAAGTCTTAATTTTGTCTTAAACATGATTAAGACTAAGGGCATTTAGCAAGTAAGAACATGTAGACAAGCATGCAAGAAGGTAAAATAAAAGTCTTCAATAGAAACCATATTAAACAAATAGTTTTAATACTCCTAATAGTTTGTAAAGCTCTTAGGATTTCTTAAACAAGAGAAGTATGTTGTAAACACATTTAAATGTAAACACATTTAAATAGTTTTAATAACCCTAGTGTGTGCCTATATGCGACAAATGTGGAGTGACGATTATTTCGACTCTAAGAAAAGAAAACCTAAGAAATAATCCAAGTGCTCCTTGATTTAATGTTGCTCAATCAAGATTGTCGAAATATATATTAGATTATATATTTTGACAACAAGTGCGAGATCATTATGCATGATTTGAAAAATGTTTTTAGCATATATCAACAATGTATGAAAATAGATTTTTCATGTACTCCTAGTCGTGAGAAGGATTTTGATAAAGTGTATTGGGACATACATATACATGTATTAAGTGAATTTTTTTTAACCTTGGCAAAACCGAGGTTACGTAATCTTGTATATAGATTATTCTTTTGAAAAGTTTCTAATATTTGATTTTGTGCAAAATAGAATCCTAGACTCAGATTTAAGAAAGAAAACAAAATTTCACCTACTGTCAGATGGCCGGTCCCCTTAAATATGTGGTCGGCCCCTTTAATTTTAAGGGGGCCACCCATCTGATGAATATTTTTTCTTATTTTTTCGATTTTGGCATTTTAATTTTGATTGTAGTTCATTGTTCTTGTTTACATTTAAATACCTTATCAATCATTTATAGTAAAGAGACTACTTAATAAATGTTTAATCAATTTGTTCTATCATTCCTAGACCAAGACGTAAGTAATTAAAAGGC
>BQNB010079417.1:0-30250 GCA_026074375.1 Tanacetum coccineum | reverse complement strand
AAATTATGGAACAAGAGATTAGGTCATGTGAATTTCAAAAATATAAACAAACTTGTTAAAGGTCACCTAGTAAGAGGTTTATCTTCAAAAGTTTTTGTGAATGACCACACTTGTGTTGCCTGCAATAAGGGTAAGCAAAATAAGGCCTCCTGTAAGGCCAAGTTAGAAAGAATCATCAGAAAGCCCCTAGAATTACTTCATATGGACTAATTTAGACCTGTCTTTGTAGAAAGTATTAACAAGAAAAGGTACTGTTTGGTTGTGACTGATGATTTCAACAGATTTAGTTGGGTATTTTTCTTAGCTACCAAGCATGAAACATCTAAAATCCTTTGTAAATTTATCATAGGCTTAGAAAACCAATTGAATCATAATAATAAAATCATTAGATGTGATAATGGGACAGAGTTTAAGAACCATGCTATGAATGAATTCTGTGCTAAGAAAGGAATAAAAAGGGAGTTTAGTGTGGCTAGAACTCCACAGCAAAATGGTGTTGTAGAAAGGAAAAACAGGACCCTAATTGAGGCAGCTAGAACTATGTTAGCAGACTCACTTTTACCTATCCCATTTTGGGCAGAGGCAGTAAATACTGCCTGCTATGTACTGAATAGGGTATTAGTGACCAAACCTCAAAATAAGACACCTTATGAACTATTAATAGGTAACTCACCTAGTATTAGTTTTATGAGACCTTTTGGGTGCCCCTTGACCATTTTAAACACCTTAGATTCCTTGGGCAAATTTGATGGGAAATCTGATGAAGGTTATTTGCTTGGATACTCTACCACTAGTAAAGCCTTTAGAGTATACAACAAAAGGACCAAAAGGGTAGAAGAGAATCTGCACATTGATTTTCTTGAAGATCAACCAAATGTGGCAGGAACTGGTCCTAATTGGATGTTTGATCTTGATTTTCTCACCAATTCAATGAACTATATTCCTGTTAGTGTAGAAAATCAGGTTAATGTGGATGCAGGTACACAAGATTCTTATGTTGCAGGTTCATCAGGAAAAGATAAAGGACCTACTCAGGAATACATACTGCTTCCACTACAAGCACCTCATATAGGAGCAAGGATTCCCAAGTAGAAAGATGTTGTCTCTAAAGCTGCTACAAATAGAAAAACCCTTTCTGAAATTTCTCCTAAAGACAATGATGTACAAGTACCTCAGAAGAGATAAGGGGAAGGACAAACATCAAATACATAAGATGAACCTGTCTTGCATGATAGACTTGAAAAGATGCATGCTTAAGAAGTGGTTGCTAAAGCCAGAAGGAGTCCAACAAGACAAGTTTTTGAAGAAGAAAAAAGGAATGTTTACATCTCAAAAGAGGACAACTCAGGCTACTAGTACTAACAAACTTAGTACTTGTAAGGCATGCTGCTATTACCGACTACCAAGGGCCAAATGTTAAGTGCTGGCTCAGTACTCCCACAAGGTGCAAATATGCCTGATGAATCATCATATGTCTATCTTGGAGCGAAAAATACCTAATGATGCATCTACCTCGACCTAAAGCTGATTTACCCATTGATCTAAATAATGTCTCTGATTTTGGAAGATGAATCTAAAAATGCATTTTGCAAGTGATGGCATATTTAATGGAGCCCAGGAATGATTGAGAAAGTGGGTGCTGGTGGCTGATTGCAACAATAATGGATGTAACCATTAAAGTCAGTCAAAGTCCCACACTCAAAATATCCATACAAAAAATACATCAAAAGATCAAATTTCTAGGAGTTCCTAAGTCACAGGCAGTTCAAAACAAGAGAAAGATTCAAGAAGGCCTCTTCAGCACAACAAAAGCGATTGTGACTACATCTCCAAGCAGAATAGAACTAATCACAAAGATCATCAAAATGTTTGTTAGCATGCTTGTCCCTCTCCCACAGAAGAACCCAATAACATATCAGCAAGCCTAACAAGATGAAAGCTGGGTTGAAGCAAAGCAAGAGTAAATTGCTGCAGTTCAAATATAGAAGGTTTGGGTTACTTTGTTGATTTGCCATATGGGAAAAAGGAGATACTTAGGCACAAAGTGGGGGTCTCAGGATAAGAGAAATGATAGAAGTAATGTGTTAAAAGCAAAGCAAATGAGGATTTTGGAACAAGTGTTTAGACCAGGAGGAAGTATAAGATTATGATGAAGGGTTGATTTGGCACCAGTTTTGCCATGTATAGAGGAACAATAAGGATATTTTAGCCTTTGTATCATACACTGGATTTATTGTTCCTACCAAATTGGAGTTAAAAGTACATTTCTATAGGGCACATTGAAAAGGAGGTGTAGTCCATGCAACCTGCCAGCTTTGTTGATCTGCCACATCCAAAAAATTGTCCTATAAGGAGATTATAAAGGCTCTTTATGGTCTTCAATCAATCCCCTAAGCTTGTTATTAGGACACTTTTCTTCTTAATCCTGATGTGGAAAATGGTTTCAGGAGGGGAACCAAGACAAAACATAATGTGTTATTAAGAAGACAAAGAGTGACATTACATGTTGTAGGATCCCGTTTAACACATCAATAACCAAAAAACAAACACGAATCGACTAGAAAAGAGAGAAAGAGAAGGTGAGTGAACTTAAGAGAGAGAAAAGAAGAGAGAGAGAGATGTAGGAGATAAACTATAAAAAAGAGTATAATATAGATAAATTTACACAAACTTAAGCTTTTATTCTAAAAATAAAAAGCTTATAATACGCGCTGATCACGTTAAAGTACGCGCGAGAGTATTTAACCTAGGACCCGGGGCCTCGGGTTTTTGCTTGTGAATAAACCCGAAACATATACAATAATAGTCTTCACTTACAAGCCCCGATACACCGATAATAACCTATTACAGAACGATATAACTAGAATTAAGACCGAAGCACCATCGAAAGAGGTGACCGATGCTTCCTATGTTCAGACATCTATAACTTGAGGCTAACAATCTCTCCCCGGAAGTGAGGGACGTTGAACACGGGGGGACAACTGACTTTCACTTTGATTGACTCACAATAAAATATGAGCAAAAAATCACCCCCGACGTGTAGATATTCATTGATGAACCCACCCTTCATGAGAACAGTGAGACGTGCTTTTGACTGTTTAACTCAGTGTTCTTGGCTTTGTCTTCGTTTAAATACTTGTTCCTTCATGCTTAAGCTTTTTGCGATCGGCTAAGCCAGATACTTGCGATCGTTTTTTTTTTTTTGGTCTTTGACCAAACATGCTCATACTATTGCATTATAAATCATGAAAGCTATATTATCATCAGAGTATTGCGAAGTCTTTGTCTATTAAATCTTGAGCTTGTTAATAGATATGTAAGAGATGTCTTCGTAGAGATTGAGCATGTAGAATGGCGGATTCTGAGGTTGCCGTTAAGCCCCCGTTTGATCGCCAGGCAGTTTACGTTATGAAAAACCGGAGGAAAAATTGATTTGGAAAAGACAATCGTCGAATCGGTGTCCACTCGTTAAAGAGTTTTTGTAAACACATCGGAGAATGTCATTTTTTTATCAAAAATGTCATCAACCGACAATTCATTTACTTTACTTAAAAGTTCATAGCCAATTTGTCCACATTTGATTCAATAGTAAATCACGCACGGGTGTTGATGCACCCACCAAGCGCATGTATTTGAGATGCTGGCTCAAGCAAGGATTTCCATTTCAACGGTAGAATACAACATCTGATATCACCGCGGATGTTCTTGCAAATATACCACAATGAATATTAGCTGTTGACATACACTGATAACAGAGCTTGGGTTGAGACTTGATTATTATCAACGAAAGGTTAGAAAAAGGAATGTTCCTAACTAGATTTGTTTATTGAACTCTATGGCTCTTAGACTCGATAAGTGCATTTTTGGTTTTTAGTAACGTGCGGAGCTGGAGCATAATGTTGTGTTGCCCAGCTCGTTATTCGAGATATCAACGATCTCGGGAATGAGTATCGATCGAATAGATAACGAGTGTACCTCCTGTAACAAATGAGACATATAGACTTTTCTGTTTGTAGAAGAAGACCCGAATGTGTGCTGGGGTAATGGAGTGTATTTTGGTGCATTGCATTCACTGGGTCCATGAAATTGTCATTTTATTGGTAAGATTTCATGTTCAACCAATCAACTGTTGATCTACTGTGACACAGCATATAGTAATTGACACCAGTGTTTCTCACTGCCTTAAGTTAGCGTGTGGAATGGCTTCTGTCTTTCTAGATCCTTTTGAATCCATGGACATTTCTTTTAAATTTCTTCAACGCCGTACACATGTCAACGCATGGATGTCATTACTATCCGTAGACCATGTAGTTGATTTGCTGTTACCACCAGAATGTTTAACACATTCCAATCATAAAGTGCGGCATTATTCCGCTACACATTAGGATCATCTCCAATCATACCTAAGGACTGCTATTTCTAACTTTTGGATTATCCTTTATATGGGTAGATCCTCTCGTGGTACTGTGTTGGATGCAGTAAGGATTGATTCCATAACCTAAGACCCTACCTTTATGACTTCAGAGTCGTCCGTGAAATTAATGATGTTTGTTGGGATATAAGATCGAACCATAAAATCTTTTCTACAACAACCTTGATGATCGAATAGATCATATTATTAATTCCATTTTTCTTCGTCCCTTATTTTAAATAATTAAACACTGTAGTTTTTGTAAAATAGCCTTGTGATTAACATATGTCTTGAAAAATCTGTGGGAGAAAATATGGTCCAGCAATTAAGAAGTGGGTTTGGAACATTTTGATACTGTTTTGAATACATAGAGTTGGTTCAGCGTTCTGATGATGTATCCAAGACATTAAACTTTTTATTTTTTTTTCGAAAAAACTATTCCCCCTCAAGGAACAGTAGGGAAAACAATTAAGAATTAATGTCTATTATAAAAACAAGTTATTTAGTGTTAGGAATGGAACTGTTGAAACACACAATTTTTTGAAAGATTTGAATGATTTGCTCGAGAAATATCCTTAAAAATATTGAGCTATTCAATCATTTGTGAAAAACCAGATGTTATGAGGACTGTCTCTTCTAAACTTAAGGTAAGCGCACTGAAACTTACACGACTACTCCATTTTCTTGATGGTAACAACATTGAATGTCTTGTTTAAGAACAGGTGCTCAAGACCGAGAACAACGTATAATTTTCCTCGTTGTGAGATTAGAGGATGTATAGGGGTAAAAGCTTCCTTTAGGCTAAGGTTCGGGGTGGTGAATTTAACTAGAGCATTTGTCGAGCAGGTGAAGGGGCGCGGAAGTCGTCAGATTAATGGAGGGCGGAGGAAGGGATGGTATCAGGGATGTAAGTGGGTATGATGACGCAGGCTCGATTCTGTGCAGGAAGCGTCGGATTCTGTCGGGTGGTTATCTGGTGTGGTCTGGTGGTGTTTGTGGGTTGGTCACCTTTCTTTTTTTGTTATTTTGATTATTATAGGTATTAATGTGGAAGGTCACTCGAATTGTTAGAGGGAACCGAGTGAACATTTACCTTGCTTAGAATTGAGTCCATGATTAACATCTCGACGCTATGTCTTATAAAGTACATAGTTAGAGAACGAGTCATACTCAGGTGCGGATAGCGCGCAAAGGGAGGTTAAGCATCTAGCAGTACTATTCTAAACACAAGCACGTAAATGTTAACGAATCCAAGAACATGTCGAGAAGAAACTTTTTTTTGTAAAGATTTTTATTTGATTTTGTAATTTTCTTCTTTTATGTGAAGCTTTTTAAGTATTTTATGAGGTGTATTTATCATTTTCTCAGAAAATTATGTACAAGGTGATGTTTGATAGATGAATCAATCAAATCTTGTCCCCCCGTCTCATTTTTCAGAACCTCCAGTTCAGCTGGAGCTCAAACATCTCATAAACACAAATCCTTCTGACAAGATACTAACTCGATCCCTCAGGAAGGGCTATTCATAAACATGCAGCTAATTGGGTATTCAGTATCTACCAAAAATAATTTCAATTATACCATTTCCAACCTCGTTCCTTTAACGTAAATGAGTATACCGTGAAAGTATAAATATGCTTTTGTCCGTGGAGTGTTGTAACTGTGGTTGCATGAGATTTGTCTATGACTGACTAGAGTATCGCAATAACACTTAAATATGGTTGTAGTTGAAGTCCATAATCTTGAACTGATCCTCATCCACAATACTGGAACACCACTTGTCAGATAACGTCACGTACTCTGCCAATGGCTGAAGACATTCGCAGTGCATATTGTTTCTTTGACATCCAGCTTACAAGTTATCACCAAAGTAACTGTTAAGTCCCTCTCAAGAAAGTGCGTTGTCCGAGTATCAATTGCACCTGCAATGATCAGGCGTCTGGAAATGCAGTTATTCAAAGCCGAAATCACTTTGATATAACCAGAGTACGCATGTTTAATGTTGAACCGCTATCGGTATTTGAAAGATTCATTTTTAACCTCCATTGAGGTGGCTTTTATAGTTAGTCGTTGCTATGATAACTTGCAAGCAATAGCATACTGCTTGCACTAATCATGATTCTACAGGATGTCAAGTACATGAGTTGACCCATTTTACTACGATATCAGGAATGGATCAACGGATTGCTCCACTCAGATGTTACATCATCATACTTCTATGGGTTTTGTAGCCAATTGAGTACCAAATGTGAGTAGACAGTTTTCCATATTATCTTTTTTTAGAACTCTCTTAAAGCGTACATTGGCCTAGATATGAATAAAAATACCTTTTGGGGATGGTGGATCTGAAGTCCTAAGAAAGAATTTCATCACCCCATTAAAAAGACATTTCAAATCTACTGTGCATTAATCTTTTTTCAAATCTTTTTCGAAATATTTAGGTTTTGTAGACCCAAAAATTATTTTCCATCAGACGTAAATCTCACAAGTAAATAGCCTCCCCGTATTATATCATTGAATTAAGTTTGGTCAATTGTATACCTTTAAGTAGAAGCCTTTGGAGCATCAGGAAATTTGATAGTTTCATCGCGTACACAGCTCTTGGCGCTTCTCTAATCCATACAAAACTATCGCTTAGAAGTAGACCTTTTTTCTGGATGATCTTGAATCAAATGAACCGCTTCAGGCTGAGAACATAAACCTGCCCTCCATCATGGACCATTTTAGAAATGACGTTTTCACGTCTACATCTGATAGATGTGAAAAGAGACTTGTGTGCAGCCTGTGCAGTGACACAATAATCCGAACTACTTACACGAGCAACTGGTGCAAAATGATTCTTCAAAATCAATACCCTCTTCCTGAGCATAACCTTTAAGCAACAAGTCGTGCTTTGTTGCGAATTACAGTCCTGATTCTAACCTTCTTGTTCTTCCATAACCCCTATAGCTTTATAAACATCTTGCCAAATTGTTTGTCGACTTTGGTATCCTATAGACTTTTAGTCTGTCGAATAATGAAGTTCATCCTGCATGCTTCGATCCATGCAGAATCAAGCGCAAGTTGCACTCCTTAATGTTCTTCGGTTCAACAATACCTCACCGTGAGCGCTGAAACATTACACATTTTAGGATCTGTGTGGCAAGCTGTTGTCTCTGTTTGAGACTGGCATGGTTTGGATTTCCACGAAATTGTTCTAATGATGATCTTTGGTCCATCGTAATGCATGACATTGGTGTTGTGAAATGAGAATGCACATCGTTAATGATCCAATGTGCGTAAGGAAGACTCACCACAATATCAAGTACCCGTGGAAAAAAAGGGATTGACAAATATCAGGCTTCTTTTTGAAACATGCATTTGGAGCTTGATCATTGTTGTTTTTTACCTCAGCTTGAGTCGTGTGTTGGATGTAATATTCTTCAAGTACAGGACTGAAGAGAAAATTCCAACCCTTGTTGGTCACACCTCGCCAAGGCGGAAACGCGAGGCGTAAACAAAATGGAAATCCCACAACACTGTGTCCTATATAGAAATACCTCAAATGAAAACTAAAGTAAAGCAAAGACCCAAAGCGTCATAACAATACCCAAAACCTTAATGGTGCTTTATTAATGAGAAGGATTCTCGTCAATAAATGACATGCAAAAAACATAAACAAACAATTCAAACAGAAAGCCTAATAAATAACTCCAAGCCATCCTACGGTCCTCTTCCTAGCCACTTTCCCGTTCTATTTAGTAACATTAAGCTTCACCAAAAAATGATGCTTTAAAAACGGTTGCACATACAATATGTTTGGTGAGAAGTCAAGGTTTAAGAGCGACACACAATAAAGTTTTAGACAAAATTACAGTGATCATTAAAACACAATTGGGAATACAAATATACGAGTTAAACACAACCATTGGGAACGAACGTGTGTTCCCACAGATCCATTTAGTAACGAACTCAATTGTTCACCAGCACCATTGAGCGACCACATCACAAACAACAGGGTAGGAACATTACCCCCGATCGCATTACAATAATGGGTAGAACTGTGTACCCCGATCCATATGTCCACTTACGCACCTAAAAGTCTAGCCAGCTGGAACAGATATACTTAACCCTGGACCCAATAGGCTTAGGAACTTACCCAAGGATCCAATGGGTAGGCGAACCCCTCAGATCCAAGTTCAATTGCACAATACTGACACAACAAAGAACGTAAATGTCCAAGCACATTTATGGGCAAACAAAACAAATACAGTAATCTAAAATTTTAAACACAAGCATCATTATTTCCATCCCAATTTAAAAACAATGTAAAAAAATGGGACTATGAAACTCACCTGATTGCTAGCTCCAAATCCACAAACACTTCAACAAAAATAACGAACAATCAAAAATGATAACACAAAATAAGTAACATACAATTAGGGCATTCATGCCCCAAAATGAGTAACCTCAACTATGATGGATTGCCTAGTGTGATCTATCATATTCCCTATACTTGTTTTAAACCTTATTAAATCTTACATTGAACCATTGGTGCAACCTAAACGTTACACTTCACACTATTTTCTGGTTTTAACTCAGAATTTTACTCTCACTTGCGTGTCCTTAAACCACTACCTAGAGACATTCCCAAAATCAACCAAAATCACACATGTTCCCTATTATAGTGATTTACTAACTACCCATGTGAATCCCAAGTGTTCATTACATAATACAAGTAACTCCTAATAAAATTAAACTCCAAACAGACCCAATTCGGGGTCTTGATTGTGCACTAAAAAGGTTTTAGAATAAAAAAAAAATACTTAGACATCGAATTAATTAATTTCATTTGGGTGGATATATAATGATACACGATAATAATCAACAACAGTAGAAGGGACTAAGTTGCAATTAAAATTATTAAATAGGGGTTTTCACTTCACACAACTTGAACCTAACATCTGTGACCTAAATACTTATGCCCATGTACGAACGACTATTGATTGAATAAATAAAATACCTTCCACTCGACTTTGTTAAATTCTTGAAACCTATGGGGTTTAGAAAGTAGACTACTCTGGTAGATAAATTTGCCAGACTATTTTATTAAAATCAGTAAATATCTATTTGGCTGATCAAGTTATGACCCTCGCAATTTTGGACCATTTCAAAACTGCCACAACTTAAACACCGAATTTACTAAACCTAAAGACCCTAATTACACATGGTTAAACTTATTAACCATATAAAAACGAATTATAAAAACAAAAAAGACCATATAAATTGTACAGATCCTACATGAACCCTAATCCATCATATCTAAGTTATTGAATAAAGAACAAAAAAAATTAAAACAAGGAATTAAACATAACCTAGAAGAACTTACCTTGGATCCCTAACCCTAAACATTTCTTCACCCATTTCTTTCACTCAACCGGTTTGAACAAGACAAAAGAGGGATGAAGGGATTGGTGTTTTTATATTATAAAGCCTCCTAGATGAGTTGTAAGTATAAGATCCAATATAGATTTAGATTAAGATTAGACTTGAATTCTTATTTATTTTCTTTTTATTTCCTTTTTATTATCAAAATTGCCGGATTTTACTAAACATGCCAAAAATTTTTTTTCTTTTATATATTAATAGAATAAATTATCTTTATGACCTTAAGTTTTATAAAAACCTAAACTAAATTTGTATAAACCATTTTGCTTGAAAATTACTTTCTAAAATAAACTTATCAATTTCCTAACTTAACTTTCCAAAAAAGAAATTGTTTATATACATTTTCTCACTAAAACTTCTAAAGCCAAAATTTATCTTAATTACAAACATAAAAATAACGTATACGTATAATTACTTACACAATTAACTGCGAAACCCGCTTCTGATCACCAAAAATCATTTCCTTGTACACACAAAATGAACGCAATGGAATCTTCACAAAATACAACGACATATGCCAATCCCAAATTGAGAAGATCACGCTCATGGGTTGAATATCCAAAATTCACATATCCCACACCAAACACAAATTATAACCATAAAATCACAAAAATCTCATAACCAAACTTATAGAACAGATATTTAGGTCAACACTACAGTTTGACCAACCTGCTCGAACCACTTTGTCACCAGTAATCCCCGACCCTTGAGAAACTATCGTCCCGAGATTAACTACTCGAGCATTATCACAACTCAGAACAAACAACTGAAGACACTTAGGATCTGATATATTGTATCCTTGCATACCCAATAAGTACAGGACCACGCTTCGAATCCCACGAAGATTATACGAATACCAAGCACACTACGCTTGTTACGTAAAATTGACATCTCGGTTCACTAAACTCAACTTCCTTGACAAAATTAAAGAGTCCTTGTCAACCTTAATCTCAATCCAACTTCTACAATAGCTAATCCAACTACTAATGACTTAGCTTTTACCCCTAACAAGGAGAGCATATTAAGGGCAACACACCAGAACTGCAAACGAAAAGAAGCATCCTAGCCTACATAGAACCTCACTCCTTGATTATCGAGAAAAACTCCTCAAAACCCTTAAGTTGTTTGTAACAACGTCATTTACAACCCGGCCTCTTGCAACTCCCATCAAAACAAGAACTGTCTTGAAACCCAAGTTATAAAGTTGTTACATAAGCTCAACGGTTTTTTGAGTAGAATTGGCTCGACTTTCGATATGTATGCTCCAAAAAATAAATTTTAAACCAAAACCACGACAAAGCACAATTTAAGGGCGTACTAAGGTCGCTACCAAGAACCTTACATACCCATCATTTAACTAATATACTTTTCCAAATAAAACTTGCTTGCGACAAATGTAGATACTCAGCTCATAGAGACAGAAATTTCTCAATCCGAAACTAAAGGCCAATTCATCCGAAGTATCTCAAATGGTTCTTAAGCCTAACATCGTTCTAATTGTCTTTCTTTCCAACACCTAAACCTCTCCAAAGTGAGACCTTCACACTCACTCAATAACCTACAAGGCATTAAATCAAAAGTTTTCCAAACTAACTCTATATCAACAATTTTGGCTGCCACCAAGGCCTTTCCAGTATTATCAATATCTCGTTGGTTTGTAGATTCTTGTAACAAACTCTGATCCACTTAACTCATTCTCTCTATTTACGGTCCCTAAGACATGTAACCTACATTCCTAGTCCATGGCAGTGTATTCAATGAACAAAAATCCATACTCGTAATGATAATCCCCACAGCCTTATGAAAAAGCGCAGTCTAATGAAAGGAGTATTATCAAATTACCTCTAACGAATCAACCACTCTTTTCCTAAGCATAGCTAAGAATATGTTAGACCTTAGTGGCTAGTCCATAGACTATACCTAATTCACATCGTAGTCCATATACTTACACTTAGGTAAACTTGACAACTATATCCTTAGTTAACCTTTCCCCACTTCTCCTCGGGATAACTCAGGTTGCAACAACAATCCTGAAGACCCTTGATACTCACCGATCAATAATATTAACCTTAAACCACACAACATCATAGCCCTCCAGTATGTATATGAAATACTTGAGTGGTCGGTATACGCCTCTTCAATATCCAAGGTCCTTGACATCTCTTCGAATGGAGGTCCAAACCTTGTGTCTAAACCAATGATAAACAACACTCCACTTTTCACACTCTTTGGTCACGTCCACGCAACATATTATGTTTGTACGTCGGTCTGCTATTGCCCTCATATCTTATCCGCGCCAGACATCCTTGATCTCAAACCTAGATTCAGCTTTATCGTGAAATGCTAGCTCGAACATCATTCATGGATATATCATCTCCTTCTTCTTAGTTCCACGTGGTAACATCTACAATTATAACGTATGATATTCCCATAACAAAACCCCAAAATCTGTAGCATGGATATCCGAATGTGGTCACGGTTACGTTTCTCCTAAATGATCACTACGCTTGTATTCACTTTGAGATTCATGGTGCTGATAAGAGTTTGAAGTATCTATCTGCTTATCCTCCTTTTAGTGCGATATTGCTCCAACCGCTTTAAACACTAAATTATGAAATCGAATTAGCAGACGGAAAGAGTTTTATAGCTACCAATACCATTTTTAGTTGTAGTTTGCACCTTAGTTCTTATTAAATCACTCTTCAAATAGACTTGTTGCCAACCCAACTATGAAGTTTTTGATGGTTTATCATTGGAAAGGATAGATTGGCATACTACCGAGCTCTCATCGATTGATAATGAGAAGATTATGGTCCGTATTCCTCTTTCCGAATGGCGGATATACTGGATAGTTTCAAGGCGAGAGGCCGGAAAAGGTTCTTAGGATCACTTGCAAAGTATTTCAAGGCTGATGAAAAAAGCTGTGATGGACATCCGCATTGTCCCTGAGATTTCCCCGAGTATTTTCCATATGATCTGTTTGGGTGATATACCTCATGTGCGAGAGGATAGAATTGTTGAGCAGTCGATCTAATCCCAGGCGCATAATCACCATTGTTAGATCTGTCCCTACGCGGTTAGCCCCTACAAAATGTTATACTAGTCGAACCCAGCTCAAATAACATTCAAGAGAAGGGATATTTATTCGCCAAGAGTCCACTCACCATGTGTGAGCACCAGTTGCTCTTTTTCAAGAAGAAGACGGACGATGAGAAATGTTTACATACTCTACACTTAACATAAAAGGTATTATTTTTCTTCACTCTTTTATACATAAAAACCCACGACACCTGTTTGAACCCTCAAACAAAATCCGACACTTTGGATTTTTCTAAGATGTTTATTACAACCCTTTACACAACATACTTAAAGGTATTCCCAGAAGAGTTGGGAAGCTCTGGTTCATCATTTGCAAATTAAGAAGAAAAAGATAAAGCATTAGTGTTTAGGAAACCTAATCTAGGGTTAAGAAAGCTTTATAAATGCTTGGATTTAAGTCTAAACACTGGTTTAGCATTCATTTACATCCTAATACATCATCAAAAAATGTTTTTCTAAAATTCCTTTATACTTTTTACAAGTCATATAATTTTATGAGTTACAAGTGTATAAATAAGCCATAGATTCACCACTAAGGACTTTGCTAATATGAAAAATGAGCGATAAATTAGTAGGATGTTTATGATTATATATGCACTTATTCTTAGTCAATATGTCCTAATACTAATTGAAAAGTAAAAAAATACAGTATGTTAACCTATGTGAATTTAAGAATAAAATCATGTTTATGGTTTATAAATTAGGGATTTAATAAGTTTTCTTAACCAATCACATATGAAATAGTAGAAGTAAAATGTTTTACTTTTAACAATTGAAATTAAAAGGACTAGGGGAGATGAAATTAGAACACTAATTATAAAGAGTACCACATTAAGGTAAAAAATTTTTTTTAAGCGATATCATAGAACAAACTACTAAGATTAAATAAGTACATAAGAAAACAAGCTTTTTATAAAGAAACATGTATGAAATACATAGGGGCTTGTCCAAATTTCGAATCTTATGAGGACATAGGATTATGAGAGGTTTTATAATAAAAAAAACGACCTCCGTGACGATTCCATATGTGAGATAAGAAACTTCGAAAAACCGATCTATATCGAAAAAGATTACGGTTTAAAAACGATATATTACGACTATGAAATCACATTAATAAAGCAATTTTTATAAAAGTTACTATTATCGATTACAGCAACTTTTAATTTAAAAACAACTAAAAATATGATATAGACTGTTGATTACTAGATCGTACACGCAAGAATCGTATATAAAACCGGAACTCTATAACGAGTAAATTTACGACATTATCGATAAGGTTAAAGTATTATAAAAAGTAAATTATATAAAACTAATTGAACATAAAAACACTATTCAACAGTGAAAATTTATCTTTATAAATATAATACCGTCTTATAAATAACTAAAAACGTACACGAAGGAATCACGAGAAATGCGTTGGATTAAAACTAATAAGTAAGTTACGATTACAAGTTAACGCCAATTAAAGCCTAAAACGACAAACGAGCTGTTGTGAACAGTAATTTTTACTATTCATCACAGAATTCTTAAAAGACTTAAAATTTAAAAAGTTTTGATCGCTCGTGCTTACAACGAAGACGTGGCCGTAAGGAACGCGAGGCAACGGGCTATAAAACGACCAAATTAGTGGTCATTATATCACGACAAAGGTAAATTTATAAACGTTAACACTTTATAGAATATATAATTTATTAGCTAAAACATTAGTCCGGTGATTATGCTATAAATAGAATATTGAGTGGTTAGTCAAAGTGCTTTATTAATAAGGGAGTTTCATAATGGGCCTCTTCGTGATGGCGTAAACGACGATGTTGTTGATTTACGATTTAAAGTAACCTAACATCCTCGAACTTTCATCGTCATGACCTCTTAAATTATGATAGCCCGAGAACGGATAGCAGCAACAAACTACTATAATATAATATTGAAATAGTATAATTAGAAAGAAGTACACGGTACTTCTATCCACCTTAATTTTAAATGGTTGCATCAAACTTTTTTTCGCGTGACATTTTTTATCTGAGGATAATGGACGTACTAGTACTCCAAGGTTTAGTTCAAAGCCCCACTTATTTACTACTATAATCAGTTTTACAAACTCTACGGGGTGTAATTACATTGCTATTTTTTTACTAGTTGGACACAATTTTATTTCTAAGTTGTTTTCAAAAGTTGTTTATAAAACTGTAATGCAAACCCAGGAATTCCTGCCTGAAATATTATTGCCTAATGTTACCACTAATTTCCAAATTAACGACCCCACTATATCATGAACCGACCAATTGCTTATTGTAGTGAGCTCGAGGAGTTTGTGAGGATAGAATTCTATCTGTGACTGTCCACTCCCCACCTGGAAATTCAGTTGATCACAAGTTGACCATGGTATGCATTTAACATTGAGAATACATTTAGGTTGTTGTCAAAGGCAGTCCTATACAATGGTGCACAAAAGCTATTTTAAGTGCTACGAGGATCAAATGAGCTTAGTTGCAAAAATAGAACTTTTTGGACTACTAAATGTGTTATAAGTCCTATTATTACATCGATCTTGTGGGCCACCAATTTGACCACAACAAACCTATGAATTTACTCGCAGACCTTTGTGTATTGACTTTATAAGCAATGTAAATTATCCAGTTCCTAGGGTAATGAAAACTGAAGGGGAGCCTGTAGGTGGCTGGATATCAATGTGAAAGATGGATTCTGTGTTTATATCTAAATTAGTATGCAACTTATGTGTAAAATTATCGGATAAAATCAAAATACATCTTTTGGATGTTGAGTTTAAATGTATGTTGGAATGATTTTTAACGACATCAAAGACTTATGGGACCTAAGTATTAACCTGATATAATTGCTATAAATGAAATATTTACTTAAAACTCCCATTCTTGGTCGTTTCCAATACGTTTTTATGTTGTTACTTGACGTATCACCCGCAATTGTATACTATTCCGCTGCTAACCTGATTTTTTGGGTATGATACAGATGTGTACCAGAGCCACGGTTGATAGGGGAACTGGGTCATTTTCAAAACTATTCTATAACTACAAAGATTAAAGAATTGTCTTTTCGTTGTCCATTTTCAAATTTACAGAATACCAATCAGCTATCCGAATATCCACTACCGCTATTCCTCGATCCTTACTGCTTTTCTGATTATCATATTGCATTATATAAAGACCTTAAATAATAAATAAATACAAGGTTAAAATATCATATCTCCTTACGTCTATCTTTTACATATCAATAACTAACATCGTATCAATTTCTATTATTATACCCAGAGTAATTCATACATTATTTACATCAAACCTTCTGTATTTTCTCTTGTTGTGTTCTAGCCATCATTAATCATGATCCCATATACTCTGTGGCAAACCATTAACAAATTCGCGTTAAACAAATTAAACACGAATAGTTTCCAGAAACATGCCGTCACCAGTGAGAATTAAGAATAAATCCCTGTTAGGACAATAGTGGAAATGCGTTGTGTCCAAAGCCATTGAAAAATATGGAGAAAGGACTAGAGCACGACTCAAATCAATGCGCTGGTGGAACTTGGAATGCAACAAATACTGAGGGACCCTGGTGTTTGCCAGAGATACAAGGGATGATTCGTAATAAGACATTTATGGAAATACTGCAGGCTCACTCTTTCAAGGGGGACTTAAGCGTAGGTCTGACCTGATACGTTTGGTTCGAAAAGAAATGCGTAAGTTATTGAGAATTTTGGTCAAATGTTGCTGCAGATGACAAAAGTTGAAGGATTGGCGAATGATTGCCCGTTCGAGGTTCGAGCCCTATACCTGTAGGAGAAACGGAAATGTTTCATTACTATTTTACACGCAAAATATAGCAAAATACAATCCCCTGGTAGCAACGTGAAAGCTATGATGAAGACTGAATATCTGCCCAGGCAACCGAAATCGAAAGAAGGATCAAGACCTCTGGACTCTGAGACTTCTGAAAGGAGTGATATCGATGCTTGACGAGCAATCGCGGTGTCGCATAGAACTAGTCCTGATATGTGATCCTGAACGTGGGGTTGGGGAGGGGGGGATGGGCGGGGCGGGCGGGGGGGGCGGCGGGAGTGGGAGCGCGCGTCAAGAAGAGTGGAAAGTACATTCGTGTGTTTCCTTCAGGAATCAAAGGAAATGAATGATTTCTTCTAACCTGCGACCATGCATGAGGCAACAACATGGCCCGTCTGCACAGGTCGAGCAATCAGTTCAGGGTAAGGCATGCTAAATTTAGTGAAAGTAATAACAGGAATGGAAGACAACCAATAGGAACACCAATAACAATAACCATAACTACAACAATAACCCACAACAACAAACCATAACCGCAACCGAAACAACAAATTATCCCCAGGCAACAAAATAGGAGACGGAACCTGCAGGAGCAAATGCTGCAGCCCCACTGGAGGAAGGATTTATGCTGGAAATTTACCAAAGTGCAATCGATGCAACTTACATCATCATGGACCGTGTCCTCAAAGGTGCCAGAAATGTCAAAAATGGGTCACCTAGAGAAGGATTGTAGATCGGGGTCCAGGTTTGGCAAGGTAATAACTTTCCTGCAGAAATATGACATGCTTCGGGTTTGTGGTGGAGAAGGGCACTAAGGACAAGTGTCCAAAAGCAAGGAACCAGCAGAATGATGGAGCTCGTGCTAGAGCTTATGTGGTGGTTGAAAATCCACAGCAGAATCCGAATGTGGTCACGGGTACGTTTCTCCTTAATGATCACTACGCTTGTATTCTCTTTGATTCTGGTGCTGAGAAGAGTTTTGTATCTTCTGCGTTTACGCCTTTTATTGATATTGCCCCAACCGCTTTGAACACTAATTATGAAATCGAATTAGCAGACGGAAAAGTTGTTAGCACCAATACCATTTTATGTAGTTGCACCTTAGTCTTATTAAATCACGTCTTCAAAATGACATGTTGGCCAACCCAACTATGAAGTTTTGAGATTTATCATGGAAAGATGGTTGGCATACTACCGAGCTCTCATCGTTGTTATGAGAAGATTGCTGTACTACCCACTTTCCGAATGGCGAGATTCTTGAAGTTCAAGGCGAGAGGCCGGAAAAGGATCTTGGATCACTTGCATGTATCAAGGCTGATGAGAAAAAGCTTGATGACATCCGCATTGTCCGAGATTTCCCCGAAGTATTTCCAGATGATCTGTTGGGTTTACCTCATGTGCGAGAGGTAGAATTTCGCATCGATCTAATCCCAGGCGCATCACCAGTTGTTAGATCTCCATACCGGTTAGCCCCTTCAGAAATGTTAGAATTGTCGAACCAGCTCAAAGAACTTCAAGAGAAGGGTTTTATTCGACCAAGTCACTCACCATGGGGAGCACCTGTGCTCTTTGTCAAGAAGAAGGACGGTTCGATGAGAAATGTTTACATACTTCTACACTTAACATAAAATTTATTTTCTTCTCTCTTTTATACATAAAAACCCACGACACCTTTTAACCCTCAAACAAAATCCACACTTTGATTTTCTAAGTTTATACAACCCTTTACACAACATACTTAAGGTATTCTAAGGTGTTGGGAAGCTTTGGTTCATCATTTGCAAGTATTAAGAAGAAAAAGTAAAGATTAGGGTTTTGGAAACCTAATCTAGGGTTATAAGCTTGAAAGCTTGGATTTAAGTCTAAACACGGGTTTAGCATTCATTTTACATCCTATACATCATCAATAAGGTTTTCTTAATTCCTTTATACTTTTATTTCTTATGATTTTATGTGTTACATGTTAAATATAGCCATAATCACCACTAAGGACTTTCTAATATGTAAAATGAGTTATTATTTATGTTTATGATTATATGCACTTATTCTTATGTCATATGGTCCTATATACTATGGAAAAGTAAAAATAAAAGTATGTTAACCTATGGATTAAGTATAAACATGTTTAGGTTAAATTAGGGTTTTATAAGTTTTCTTAATCATCACATATGAAAATAATGAAAGTAAAAGGGTTGAACTTGTTACAATGAAATTATAAGGACTAGGGATGATATTAGACATTATTATAAGTACCACATATGTAAAATATGTTTTTAAGAGATTTTATAGTAAACTACTAAGTTAATAATACATAAAAAACAAGGTTTTATAAAGTAACATGTATGAAATACATAGGGGCTGTCCAAATTCGAATTTTGGACAGTAGGTTATGAGGTTTTATAAAAATAATACGCCTCGTGACGATTCCATAATGATAAGAAACTCGAAAAACCGATCTATAACGAAAAAGATACGTTAAAAACGAGTTTACGACTATAAATACTTTTATAAAACTATTTTTATAAAAAGTTACTATTCATTACAGCAACTTTTATTTTAAAACATCTAAAATATGATATAACTTTTGATTACGAGATCGTACACGCAAGAATCGTTAAGAACGGAACTATAACGAGTAAATTACGACATTTTCGATAATTTAAAGATTATAAAAAGTAATTTTATAAACTATGAAACAGTAAAAATCACTATTCCATCAGTGAATTTACTTTATAAAAATATAATTACCTCTTTTAAAACAAAAACCGAACACGAAGGAATCACTGAAATCGTGATTATAACGAATAAGTTATTACGTTACAAGTTTTTACGCCAAATTAAAGCCTAAAACGACAAACGAGCGGTTGTGAACAGTAATTTTAACTATTCATCACAGAATCTTAAAAACTTGAAAATACTAATAATTTGTCGCACGACTACTAACGAAGACGTGGACGTAAGGAACGCGAGCAACGGGCTTAAAACGACCAAATTATGTCATTTTTACGAAAAGTATATTTATAAACGTTTTCACTTTATAAATATTATTTTTACTAAAACGATTAGTCGGTGATTATGCTATATAGAATATTGAGTGGTTATCAAAGTGCTATATTACTAGGGATTTTCATAAGGAGGCCTCTTCGGATGGCTATCGTCGATGTTTTTGGATTTACGATTTAAAGTATCCTAAATCCTCGAACGTCCAAGTCAATGATCTCTTTAATTATGATAGTCCAAAAATTCTCAACCGAACTATAGGCCCAATCCATCCACGGATCTCAAATGGTCCTACATAACTCGGTTCTAACTTGTCTTTCTTTCCAAACGTACTACACCTCTCCAAGGTGAGACCTTCAACCACCCATAACCTACCTGCATTAATTCAAAAGTTTCCCACTACTACCAAGTTAACTCTTTCAACAATTTGGCTGCCTCGAGCCTTTCCTGTATTACCACTATCTTGTTGGTTGTTTCTTGTACCAAATTTGATCCATTTAACTCAACCTCTCCAGTTATAGCCCATAAAACGGTAACCTACATTCCTTTCCATACCATGCTTCAAATGAAGCATATCCATACTCGAATGATAATCCCCACCTTAGGGAAAAACTCATCTCACATAGTGAGTATTCCAATTACTTTTAAAATCTACCATACTTGTTCTAAGCATAGCTAGGAATGGGGTGACTTAGTCAGTCTATTGACTACACCCAATCGCATCGTATCCACTACTCAAACTTGGTAACTTAGCAATAACATCCTTAGTTATCCTTTTCCACTTCTACTCGGTTAACTCAGGTTGTAGCAACAATCCTGAAGACCCTTTTTACTCAACTTCCATTTCCGCACACGCTGAATACTTACTACCGCAACTAGCTATGTTCTTCTTCATACTCGACCACCAATTTGAAAACCTAAGACCACACTAAGTCGCATCCGCTCCAGGATGGATATGATACTTTATTGTATAAACCTCTTCCATGGCCAAGGTCCTTACATCTCTCTAAATGGAGATCCGAACCTTGTCTAACCAATATGAACCACTCTCCATCTATTTTCACACTCGTTGGTCCAAGCCACGCAACCTCTCATGTTGACGCGTTCTTTGCTTTGGACGTGTTATCTTATAACACCAACATCCTTTCTCGATCTTAGCTTGGATCGTCATACGTCAATCCAGAACTCATTCTTGGCTTCACTCTTTTTCCTACTCCACGATTCAACAACTACATTTGCCTTTCCCAGATGGTACTGGACCTCAAAACCGTACTCACTAAATAACTTCATCCATCATCTTTGCCTCATGTTCAATCCTTCTGATTGAAAGTGTGTTGGAGACATTCATGATCCGTATAGATCACTCTCCACGTCTCGTTCACTTAATGCCTCTAGCATTATAGGGAAAAACCTACCACGTTAGTCATACAATCCTTCATAAGAACCTTCAGTTGTCGCGACGTACAAGCAAACACCTTCTCCTTTTTCCCAAGCATGCTTCCAAATCCTTGCTTCGCGCGTCATAATATACTACGAAATCGTCTGCTCCTTCTGGCAATGCCAAGATCGGCTCATTACCCATTTGATTCCTTCCGCATCTAGATATCTTCCTCTTTGCTCCGCTTCCACGTCGTTGGAAAACTTCACGTACATCTTCTCTTCCTTTAGTGACTCCATGATCATCCTCACGTGCGACTCGTACTCCTCCTTAGACTTCGAGTCGGTTTAATATATCGTCTGTATATATACGTTAACTAGCTTGTCTATATACGGCCATGCACACCCGGCTCATTAACTCCATGAAAACCGCTGGTGCATTGTTTAACCCAAAAGGCATAGCCGTAAACTTCAACGTGTCTATTACGCATCCTAAAAACAGTCTTAGCTACGTCATCCTTGTGCACCCTCCATTGGTGACATCACATACAAATTTTTCTATCTCACTCTTCTCGAGATAATCTATGCACATTCCAAACTACTCACCTTTCTTCCTACCAAGCAATACAAACGCTTCCCACAACAAGTTACCATTCGAACCAACCCTCACCTTGTAACTCCTGCAATCGGTCCAGACCTCTTGCCTTTCTAAAGACGTCAAACAACACGAGCCTTCGCAAATCGGCGTCGCTCCTTGTACTAATTCCATACGAAATCCTATTCTACGACGAGGGGTAAAACCTACTAATTCCTTAGGAACACTTTAGAGGGCTCACATACTACAAAGATATCACATAATCTCAACTCATCTTCCTTGGTACTCCTACGAGACCTCGTATCCTCTTTAGTTTGTTTTCTCCACGAACCTTAAGCACTCTCCAAATTACAAAGGCATTTTAACTACCTTCTCGTGGCATACCATCTCAGCCTTATGTCTCAATAACCAATTCTCTTCTATGATTACATCAACACTCTCATAACTAAGAGGTACTAAATCAAAAGTAAAACGAGAACTCTCTAATTCCAACTTGGGATCGCGAATAATTCCATTCGCTTCGCTACTATCAATCGCACCACCTAGAAGATGCGTCCTAACATCAACTCTAGCACCACGCCATAAGGAAATTTCAAACTTCACATGCACCAATTGGTATGGACCCAAAAATCACACGATTCCAAAAAGAAAAAAATCAACCGAATGTAAATGTCGACAAGAAGAACGAACCTCCGACCTAACAAACACATCAACGATTTCTAGAAACACCCCCAACGAATAATACCACATACCACGACCCATTAATTAAAAGATTAAGAACCTTTGTACCAAAACCAATTTTTACCCAAGGAAACTTTCCCTCATAACCTTATACCAATCATTTTAAAACAATAGAATCACCTTAGTTAATAATGCAAATAATTTTAAGTGTAAAAATAAATTTAAATAAAATTTTCATAAACTTACTTTAATTATGGTTTTCAAAAAAGAAATCAAACGATGATTTTTAAAAAAAATGTGTTGCATTTTATTTATATAATTTATTTTTTTAAAGATGTTTTTTAACACCTAAACAATATAGTATCGACTACAACAAACTTACTTTCAAATGAAATTTATGACTCACAACAAAAAAAACATCATAATAGCAAGATAGACTCCCAAAATACCTTAAGAGTTCCAATACCAGAATATTAATTTACTTGAAAATGAACACGACAAGAACTCTTGCAAACCAAATAAACCATAAGGACTCATCCATACCAACGGTCTTAGAACCAAACCAAAAAGTATTGTCACCTTTAGACAAGGGAAAACAATCAAAACGCCAAACGGAGAACTTAGAACACCAATTCTATGATAACACCCTAGAATACCAACACGAGCGTTAGATATCTCAACGAACAACGAGCTAACGAACCAACTTAAGAATCGCGACGACAATACCAACAGGTATTCGATGTATCTCAAACATAATGAAAGGAACCTTACCATCTACGACAACCCAACCTAATATACGTCGCCCAATCGGTTAGGGAGAAGGATTCTCTAACCACACAACCATCCTCAACGGGATCTCACATCACATCTACACTACCATCTACACAACTATCCAGACTTACCTCCTTACATAATACATACAAGCAACAATGATCAATGCAATCAAAGTCACAAGTCTACGTGTGTGTTGCCTTTATAATTATGTTCGCGATTATAATTATAATTGCACCTTTTTCACACGTGTACTTACTTCCAAGACCACACATCTCAATGATAAAACACATCTACCACATAGCACTTAATAATAATCTAAATATAACTCAAACATGATAATCCATCTAACGAACCATAAAATCCTAATCGACCAAACAAAACAGAAGTTACATTGTGACCCAAAATATAAAAGCAATCCTCGATTATAGCAACGCATCGAGGTAGAAAATGAAATAAACTTATGTTGGGCCTCGCTTAGGTTTGACTTTTCTCTCTTAAAAGTCACCCAACTCCGCGGGTCCAAACAGGTTAAACAATCCCCAACGATATCTCCTAGTGGGTAGGGGAAAGACATGACTAAACAATAAAAAAAGGGTTATATACTAGAAATCCCCATAAGGAAAAAGTATATATTTCCATATTATATAGTAGTAATTCAAAATAAAAGAAATTTCAAAGCTTTTAGGTACGGGAACATACGGTAATATACGTTACATCAAACACTTATTGCCCTAAACTACAACTATATGAAGGACCCTTAACTATATCTAGGCTCAACCACCTAGTTCTCTAAACCAAAGGCTCTGATACCTAATCTGTCACCCCCGCCAAGGCGGAAACACGAGGCATAACTCAAGGCAAATACAATGGTTCAACAATAGCGAAACTCTAAATGAACAACTAAGTAATAAAGACATAATGTGTCATGACAATACCAAAAACCATAAGAATGACATCTTGTATTAATGAAAGAGGGTCTCAAACAATACAGAACAATATCTCATGATCCTAATAGAATCAAATAACATTTAACAAAATCCATGCAATAAACATAAACAAACTCAGGAGCGAACTCCAATGCAATCCTAGCAGTCGCTCTAGCCACTAGCTCTAACCTCAATATTCTCATGAAGGTCACCTGAAAATGATGCTTAAAAATGTCAACACAATAGTTGGTGAGAGTCATAGGTTTAAGACACACATTATAAACCTTTCAAACCATTTACTATGATTATCAAAACATTATAGGACAATTATGCAACATATGAACTTATGCTAACAAGCAAACCAAATCACCATATCAAACCAACCATACATATACTGGGTAGGCGTACACCTCCGATCCTACATACGTCACTTACGCACCTAAAAGTCTACCAGCTGAAGCTTATATTTAGGCCTGGACTCATACCAATTCACTGAGTTGATCAATCTCAAATTAACGATCCGTGAGTTGATCAGCCCCACTATTAATGATCCTTAACACAACACAATATCATGCAACATCAAGCCATATGCAGTCACATAATGTCCACACGAAATCAAAACACATAATCACAGCAATTCAAAACATTTCCAAAATACTTAGCATCATTTCCATCCCAATTTAAAACATTAAAAAGAGGGTCTATGAAACTCACCTGATTCTTAGCTTCCCAGACGATTTCAATAAAAGCTTCACAAACACTTCACGGATAATCTAAACAATTAAGCACACAATAAGCTACCATCAATTAGGCATTTAACCCAATATGATGTAACCTCAACTATGATGGATATCTAAGCTATCTACCATAGTTCTATACTTGATTTCACCCTTTTCCAACTTTTATATATGCCATTTATACTTCAATACTACACCTTAAATTTTCTGGATTAGAGCAGAAATTTATACTCACTTACGCGCCCTAAACACACCACTTAAACACTTCAAACATTCTAACCAAAATTCACCATGATACATATATGTCTTATGAACCTCTCTTATCTCTCCCAAAGTCATTACCCTTTTACAAATACCCTTTAGAAATTCGTTAATCCAAAGTGTCCAGAATTCGGCCAGAATCAGACCCCCTAAAAGTACGACGTTAGATAACCCACTTAAACTTAATAACCTACTTATAAAAAATTCAGAGGTCACACACACTATATAAATTAACTTCTACGTGATTTAGAGCCTCTAACTAGATATCTAAGTATTTTTAGAAAAATCAAAACCAAAACTGAAATTCGTCACAGTTTTACACACTGATTTTGTAAAGACCTTTTGACCCACTTCCCTACCATAAAAACTCACGAGACAAACTTTGCTGGAAAGTAGACTCTCTAAGGTTATCTCCAGTATATTGTAAATTGTTTATTTGATAATTTATGATTGAGTTACGACCGTTACAAAACTGCCTAACTTTCTGCAGTGAATTAAACAACTAATTCGGGCGATCTAGACCCTAACGCATGATCAAATCACGTAACCAATTAAACTAATGATCAAACAATTATTATAACATTATAAACTTCCAGAAAAATCAAAGCCCTAATTTATAAACCCTAATCCATCAAGTTTAAATTACATTAATTGAAAATTAAATAACTAGAACTAAACAAAGATTAGAAAATACCTTAAAAGAAAACCCTAATTTTTTTTCTTCCTTATTTTCTTCTTGTGGTCGACCGAACCTTCAATAGGGAGGTTTAGGGATTTTTATTTTATATTTATAGGCCTCACTATAAGTCCTAGATAATCCCTAATTAGTATTTGTCTCCAATTAAAACTCTTTCCCCCCTTTTTTCTTAAAACCGGCTGAACATGGCCTTTTTTTTTCTTTTATTAATTATATAACTACTTGTATTTCCTTAAATTTTTATAAAAACCTTAACTAATTTGACTATACCTTTTTGCATAAACGAAATTCACTAGACTTTCAAAAATAACTTTTTACTTTTCATTTTCAACCCAACTTTCCTAAAATAAAACTTTTACATTTTTCTTAACTTACCACTTAAAATCTAAACCTATCTTAGATTACTAACACAAAAATGCGTATACGTAATAATACTTACACATTTAACACAGAAACGCTCAAATCTCAATAATCATTTCCTTGTTACTCAAAAGTGAACGAAATGAACTTAACCAATTTCACCACTATTCCAATCTCATTGAGATGATCACACTCAATGGATTGATGATCAATACCTCACATAATCCATATAAACTCATATAAACACACAGAATCACATACACCATATATTGCAACAGGCACATAAGTCAATACTAACGGTTTGACTAACCTGCTCAAATCATGGTTGTCACAGGTGCAAAGGCTGATCTCAACAACATGGATAACACCATTGATGTCAGTTCTATTCCCACACTCAAAATTCATAAGGATCATCCAAAGTCAAATTCTAGGAGATCCTAAATCAGCAGTTCAAACAAGAGGAAAGATTCAAAAGGCTTCTTCAGCACAACAAGCATTGGTGAGCTACATCTCCAAACAGAATAGAACTAATCACAAAGATCATCAGAACTGTTTGTTAGCATGCTTTCTCTCCCAAGAAGAACCCAAGAATATATCACAAGCCTTACAAGATGAAAGCTGGGTTGAAGCAATGCAAGAGGAATTGCTGCAGTTCAAATTACAGAAGGTTTGGATACTTGTTGATTTGCCATCTGGGAAAAAGGCAATTGGCACAAAGTGGGTCTTCAAGAATAAAAGGGATGAGAGAAGTATTGTTGTGAAAAACAAAGCCAGGCTTGTAGCACAAGGGTTTAGACAGGAGGAAGGAATAGATTATGATGAGGTTTTTGCACCTGTTGCCAGGATAGAGGCAATCAGGTTATTTTTAGCCTTTGCATCATACATGGGATTTACTGTCTACCAAATGGATGTTAAAAGTGCATTTCTCTATGGCACTATTGAAGAAGAGGTGTATGTCCATCAACCTCCAGGCTTTGTTGATCCTGCTCATCCAAACAAAGTCTATAAGGTGATCAAAGCTTTTTATAGTCTTCATCAAGCCCCTAGAGCTTGGTATGAGACACTTTCTTCTTTTTTGATGGATAATGGTTTTAGGAGAGGTACCATAGACAAAACATTGTTTATCAAGAAGAATAAGAGTGACATTATGTTAGTCCAAGTGTATGTGGATGACATTATTTTTGGCTCTACAAAGAAGTCTATGTGTACAGAGTTTGAAGATTGTATGCACAAAAGATTCCAAATGAGCTCCATGGGTGAACTCACTTTCTTTTTGGAACTTCAAGTGAAGCAACAACCTGATGGAATCTTCATTAGTCAGGACAAGTATATAGCTGACATCCTTAAGAAGTTTGATTTTTGGTCTATTAGAACAACTACTACTCCTATTGAGTCTAATAGGCCACTGGTCAAGGATGAAGATGGTGAAGATGTTGATGTACATGTCTACAGATCTATGATTGGCTCCCTGATGTATTTGACTGCATCAAGGCTAGACATCATGTTTGCTGTTTGTGCCTGTGCTAGATTTCAAGTCACTCTGAAAGCTTCGCACTTAAATGCAGTAAAAAGGATTTTTAGATACCTCAAACATCAACCCAAATTAGGTTTATGGTATCCTAGGGATTCACCTTTTGAACTAGAAGCTTTCTCAGATAGTGACTATGGAGGAGCCAGCCTTGACAGAAAATCAACAACAGGTGGCTGTTAATTTCTTGGTAGAAGATTGATATCTTGGCAATGCAAGAAGCAGACTATTATGGCAAATTCTACTATTGAGGCAGAATATGTTGCAGCTGCTAACTGTTGTGGGCAAGTACTATGGATACAGAACTAGATGATGGATTATGGTTTTAATTTCATGAACATCAGAATCCATATTGATAATGAGAGCACTATAAGTGTAATCAAGAATCATGTTGCTCATTCTAGGACCAAGCATATCGAAATTCAATTTCATTTTATCAAAGATTGCTTTGAGAAATGACTGATCAAAGTTATCAAGATTCACACAGACTCTAATGTTGCAGACCTTCTCGCCAAAGGATTTGATGTCACAAGATTTAACTTTTTGGTGGTTAGCATTGGGATGTTAAATTTGTAACCACAATTAAGGGGAGGCAAGATATTTGTTGTACAATTTGTAGATGAATTCCAAGAATAGGAGACGGCTATGATACTCATTTAGGGTTCACTATACTCTTTAGCATAAGGATTCAAGGTTAGATGTGGTACTAAGCTTAGTTCATATTGCTGCAGACACTTTGTACTGCTAGTACCAGAATTAATACCGCTGGGCTTACTTAGTACTGCTCGAAGATATCTACAGATGATTATGGTGTTTGAATTGAGTGCCAAGCTATGTAATGCAGCTTGGTTTGTTTTTTAGGGCTCTTCATATGGTACTAAGTTAGTTAGTGCTGGTAGTTTTGGTTAATTTTGGTAACCAAAAAGTTAGTACCGCCAGGCTTAAAGTTGGTACCATTAGGCAAAGTTTGTACCGCTGAATAGCCATTGGAGAAAATACCGCTAGGGGTCTAAAGTGTAAATTGCACAGTTTCATTGATCTTGGGTTTGCTCAACCTATATAAACCCATCTTAATTGCACACTTTCTTTACCTAATATCTCTTAATCGCTCTCGTTTAACAACCCTAATCTTTTCATCACCAACAACCATCAATTCATCGACTATGGCAGCTCTTAAAGCACAACATGGTCGGCTACTTAGAAAAGACTGATGGGAATGCTGAATTTCATGAGATCATAGACTTCCTTACACGCAGCTCAATTCACTATGCTCTCACTGTAAGTCCTGTTGTCTCTACTACGTTTGTTGAACAGTTTTGGATGACTGCTAAATCCAAAACAATCAACAATGTTAGGTATATTACTGCCACAGTTGCTGGCAAGCCTGTCTCAATCTCAGAAGCATCAATTAGAAGTGATCTTCAATTTAATGATGCTGCTGGGATTGATGTGTTACCAAACCAGGCTATATTTGATACCATTCAATTGATGGGGTATGAGGGAGATTTGAATACACTTACTTTTAATAAAGGACTCTTCTCTCCTCAATGGAAATTTTTGTTTCATACCATCATCCACTGTTTAAGCTCAAAAAGCACATCTTGGGATCAAATACCTACTAATATTGCAACTGCTGTAATATGTTTGGCCACTAATCAAGTTTATAACTTTTCAAAACTAATTTTTGATGGTATGATGAGGCATTTGGATGCAAAGAAGAAGTTTGTCATGTACCCAAGGTTTATTCCAGTATTTTTGACTAACCAACTCAAGAATGTGCCTGTCCCCTTAGACCACTTCCCTATTAATGCTTTGACTACTAAGGTTTTCTCTTTTATGGTTAAAAAGGGTAAAAAAAAATTTGGGAATGTGACCCCTTTATTTCCTTCTATGTTGGCTCAACCAACAAAGGATGAAGGTGTAGTTTCAGAAAGACCATCTAAAACCCAACCCACACCTTCTTCTTCTCACCCAAGTGAAGATCCAATTGAGCCACAGCCTGACCCATCCCTCAGACCTTCTTCTTCTAACCTAATTCCTGATTCCATTCCAGAAGGCTCTGTGGGAATCATGGAGGTCAGTCATCCAGTGATAGATCCCTATCAGGAAATGAGGATGGCATGACACTCCAAAGTGTATACTCCCTCTGTCCTAAAATTATTGTCTCCCGACAAAAAACACACAGTTTAAGAAAAGTGCATTTATTACAACTTTCTCTTTCTTACTTTTTGACAGAATAACAGTTTTACCCTTAGCTAATTAATTAAAGTCTTCTTTAAATTTTGTAATAATAATTTCAAACAAGGGTAATATAGTAAACTTGATTAAATTTTCATATCTATTTTTAGTAGTGGACAATTAAATTGGGACATCCTAAAATGGAAACGTAGACAATAAAAATGAGACGGAGGGAGTATGATCTTTGTGTGTCTTTATGTAAACAGGTCACAACTCAAGCCGCACAAATTAAAGATTTGAAGTCTCAGATCAAGCAGCTAAAGAAGAAGGCTAAACCTGTGATATCACACCATAATGCTTGGATCAAGAGTGTCTCCATGAAGA
>BQNB010079416.1:17910-30250 GCA_026074375.1 Tanacetum coccineum | reverse complement strand
AGAAAGAGAAAGCAGTAATAAATGCATTTTTCTTAAACTGTGTATTTTTTGTCAGGGGACAATAATTTTGGGACGGAGGGAGTATTTAGTTTGGTAATCATCAAATCTCAGATCCCAACAATCTTCCCCTATTTGATATTACAAAACAATCTTCATGTATGAAACAATCTTTAACAAAGCTTCCCCTTGAAATAATATCTTCTTGTACATGTCACCACTTTAAAATAAGCTGCTTCCCCTGAAGTTAATATACGAATGAAACTTCCCCTTAATTCATGCTATACCACCAAGAATCATCAAGCTGCAAATCATCAAATCTTCTTCCCCTTTTTGTAATCATCTAATAGGGGTCTTCTGTAGATAAGCAACTTGTGAACACTTCCCCTTAAGTGGTACATGTAGATGGTTAAACATGTTAACAATAAGCTTCCCCTGAAAGTATGCTAACCATCTCTTGAATCTCGAACTCAGTAGGCTCCAAGTGGTAATTATTGATGAAGAAAAATGAGTATAACCCATATGTTGAAGAAGTAGAATTTCCCAAACTTGTGTCTTATGTCTTGCACTATTCACATGACGTCAAACTTATACCAAGACCAAAATATAAGTAGATCGCAATCTCTTGACAAAATCCTCATTTATCCTATAAAATGAGACACTGAGCACAACAACGTAACTCCTTAAAGTGATAGCAAATGTACGTAGTAAGCATCATAAGGTAGATCGTACACCTTTGCTAGATTCATCAAGTCTTCGTCACCAACAATTAAGCACAAACAAGTTATCTTTAAAAGTCATAGCCTGCAAAACTATACTTTAAGATATGATAAGACACGCACCTGTGAAACCTAACTACAACATCAAATAGGCAATAACCAATTTTCTTCAAAATAATCATAAAAACGAGCTACTATTTCATCATTGTTCGAGATCCAAACGTGTCTGTGTTGTCCCATATCAGACAAAGCTAGCAGAATTAACCATAAGCCTAGCAGACTTAACTGAGTAATGCTAGCAGAATTAACGTTTAAACCAAATAGCAACACTTTTTCTGTCCTAAAGCTGTCACTATCATGTCACTAACTTGTCACAAATCTGTTGCAAAACTGTCACAAATCATATGTCTCCTTCCTCCCATGGCCTTTTGTGACACTATCACTGTCACTGATTCGTCGCTTAACACTAGCAGAATTAACCATGAAGGAGCAGTATTAACCACGAAGCGACCAGTATTAAAAACATATAACCAGTATTAACCTTTAACCTTGGCAGGATTAACTCAAATCAAAGACAGTATTAACCTGATGCTCTTTTTCACACGTCAATTTTTACTCCATAAAACCCACGTCTTCTTCTTATTACAATCTGTAACCAAACCACACATGAACTCCATAACTGCTGTACATATCCAGCAGTACAAACATATCCACCTCACATACTTCTCTCCATCACACGCGCAGTCAACATTTTAAACATAAATACCACGACAATTATGGGAATAACATAACAAACCCTAAAAATTAGGGATTTTATATTTAAAGCAAATCCTTATTCCATAATCATACCCCAATAACTGCTTGCATAAAATACGTATCACGTTCCTTCCCATTAAACCATGATCAAAACTACCATACATACCTGACGCATCATCCTGCTTTTTCTTCTGCCCACGACTGCTGCTATACATGAATTAGAAACACGACCAAAACCTTGAATCCTAGATATCAAGAGTATTGTGCAGGAACGGATATCTCACAAAAGGACGAAAAACAAGGCCAAAAACGACAAAACCAGAAATGGAATGGAAAAGTGTGTGAAGTCAAAAAAGTCAATCAAGTCAAAAATGCCAAACCCCTAAGTTATATTATAAAGGAAACAAAGAAAGGGGCTGATTTTGCAATTTCTTGAAAATATAAACCCAAGGGCCAAATCTGCAAAAAAAAAAAAAAAAGAAACCTCTTTTTATCTCTTTTAAACATAAACCACAGGGGTTGATGTTGCCAAGATTGAAACTTCATTATAAAAGAGAAAAGGAAAAAAAGAAAAGATGAAAAGAAGAAAACTAGAGGGACATAAGATGTCAACAACCCAAACATCATCTTAATCATCTTCAACATCTCTCTGTCACAGACCCAACTTGTATAAACCTTCCCGCCAACACCAAAACCAGCCTGCACCCTATTTTCTCCCATACTTCTACCCTGCAACACTCCATCAACCACTTGACAAAACCCTCCCCCTCACTCCTCTATAACCCCACATTTCCAAGTTGGCAATCCTCACTCTCTCCAAGACCATTTCGATGGCTGAGATTGCTCAAAAGAAGCACAAAGAAGATGGATGGCTGGGATTAGCTTTTGGAAAGCTCTCACACAACTAGCACAGCCCAAAGACCAAGCTATGAAGACTTTTGGCTATAAATAGGACCAATGTAGCTCATTGTAGAGGATCTATCTATCTATTTTTTTACATAACTTAGCTTAACTTTAGTTTATTTGTCTTGTTTTAAGATTATTTAACCTTTCCTTTCAGCTTTGTAAAAATTTCTAAGTTTAATGAAATATTAAAGTTTTTAAATTAAATTCCAACTTTCGAATTCCAAGTGTTAAGATTCTTAATTGAGTTGTTTTGTGTTCAAAAGCTCTTAATACAGCTTGTTTACAAACTGTTTTAACTAAGTGAACCTAAAAAGTTAAGTAGTAAAGAGAAAATAACAAATATCACTCTCAAATATATCACAGCTTACTTATTGGATGATAAGCCAGTTTTGGATGGGCTTATAGACTCTCACTAGCTTGTTTTATGCAAGCTAGAGCTTGTAGATTTGTTGTTTGACCCTGTTTTGAGCAAGGGTGTAGTAAGTCTCTCTTTTTCTTACTTTACTTATCTATTGCAGAACTGCTAGTTTATTTGATGATCAACTGTAGGTTTTATGTCTTATTAAATGCTAGACTAATTCATGCTTATTTAAGTGCTTATTATGGATTGAAAATTACTTATAAGTGTTTTACTTTGTTATTTGATAATCTGTTTTTAATAAGTTTGAAATAAAAATGATTTTTGAAAAAGTTAAAGGCTGTTTTGAACAAGCAGTACTAACTCTAAGTAGTACTGCTGTTATTTTTAGGAACAAGTACTAAAACTCACACTAACAGTACTAACTCTAAGTTAGTACTGCTAGTTCATTTTCAGAACAGCATTAACCTAACACTAACAGTACTAACTTTAGCCTAGCAGTCTAACTCCAAGTTTAGTAACGCGGTAGTTAATAATGGTAGTTTTGTTGTTAGTACTGTTTAAACTAAAATGTTGTGTTTCTCTTGTTTAAAGCCTTTACCAAGTAACCGTTTGCTCTTGGTCTAGCCAATGCTTCAGTGCAATACTATGGTGCATTGATCACCATACAGTTTTTGGTAAACTGTCAACCATCAACGGATTTGAGAAGTCTTTACCAAAGCCGTTTGCTTTGGACTAGCCAGTCCTTATGTCTGTTAGACATGGTGGACTGATAACCATTTGTTGTGTTAGTGCATAGCACCTCCACCAAGTGTTGTTCTCCTCATCTCCATTCTAGATTGCTAACTCATCAATCTCCATTATTTTCTAATACCAGCTTGCTTCTCCATCATTTTCAAAAGTTTATAACAATCCTCATCTGGTTTTCCTCCTTGAAGTTTCTTGTCCAACATAGCTTTGCATACTTCAGCAGACAAAGGATACTTTCTCTCTATTAGCATATAAACATCTGCAGACTCCAAGTTCAAACAATGTACTCTGCAAGCATCATAGTATCTCCAACAAATTATCCTTTGTTGACCTGGCAAACTCCAAATTGAATCTGTACTAAGGGGTTCTTCAAACATGTTCTTCAAGTATTCCCAAAGTACCTTTTCAAATTCATCCTCTGGCTCATTCATACCATGTTTCTTCATGACAATCCTGTATAGCTCTGTAAGATCATCTCTTGATATGTCAGTCAGCATTGCTCCAAAGCTTATGTATACCATATCAGTTCCATTCTCCCTTACAATCTGGTATACACCTTTCCTTCCTTGCTTAATGATCTTGTAATTGGCTATACTGGGTGATTTTGTAGCTACAGGAACAGGATTAATGGGAATTTTAGTACCTGAAGTAGAATCATCTTTTTCATTAGCTTCATCTGAATCTTCAGCTTCATCCTTATCATGGTCTGTATGGAATCCTTTCCTTGCTATCTGTTTTCTCCTCTTTCCAGTCTTCTTGGTTGGCTTATCATCTTTGTCTTCTTCAATCTTCTCCTCTGTTGGTTGAGTACCTTCATCATCAAACTTTAGCTTCTTTGCAGTTTTAGTTTGAAGCTCTTCACCAAATCTCTTCAAACTTTCCTTTGTTGCTTCAAAGTTCATAGGGACATAGGTATCCAATTGCTTAACCAATTTTTCAAATTCTGCTTTCACTTCTTCAAAATTCAACTTCTTCAATTGAGTCAACTTCCATGTCCCTTGATTCTTTAGAAAGTTTGACATATAGTTCCTGAGCTGTGTTTGAGTCATAGGCTTATTCCTTTTTGCTCTAGCTCTTTCCTCTGCAAAGTGTTTTCTTCTTTGATTTACCAACTCTACCATCCTTTTTGCATAATCTTCAACAGTAAGATCCTTTCCAAGCACACTCTCCTTCAATTCTGCATTTGCTTCAAGCTTTGCTCTAATAGTATCCCAATCTTCTTCAGTATAAGATTGAGCTTCAAACTGAACTTGAGCCTTCCTTTTCTTTTGTTCCTCTGTTAATTCTTGCTCTTCAGCCATCCTTTGAGCTATAAGTGAATCCAAATGAACTTGTTTGGCCACTTCTTCCTTTTCCAAAGCTTTTTCTAAAGCATCTAATCTGATAGCTTCAGCAAGTCCTGCTTCTTCTTGAAGAATTTGTTCTTTTGTCTTTCTAGAAGCTTGAGTCTCTTCTTCTTCTGTCATAGGAGCCTTTCCTTCTCTTCTACCTCTGTCTGGAGAAGGTACTGAGACTCTTATGCCACCAGTATTAACTTTTTCAAAGGCAGACTTAACTTCTTCAAAGTCCAAACCAGTACCAGCAAATTCTTTTGAACTCTTCCTTCTCTTGTATCTCTTTCCTTTGTCAACTGACTTGATCTTTTGAACTTTTGTTAAGATTGCAGCAGCTTCTAGAGTTGTAGGGCTTATATCTTCAACTTGTTCCTCCCCTGAAGCATTGACAGTCTTTAAGGGAGTAACAAGCTCTTCTACCAAAGAAACCAGAGGATCTAAATCATGAGTCTTCCACCCCTGAGCCTCTGTGTCTTCCTCCTCATAATTAGACAAAAGAACCCTCTTGGTCTTTCTCTTCAAAGCAACCTCCAAAGTCTTTACTCTGTCCACCAAAGTGAGGATAGCTTTCCCAAAGGTCTGTTTGGTTTCCTTGAGCTGCTTCTCCAAGTCACCAATCCTTGTCATTAACTGGGAAGTAGTAGCTTCTTGTCTAGGTGTAGGTGGTTGTTGGTCAGTTGATGGTTGGTCAAAGGTATGCTCCATTGGTTCATGTGCAGGTGAAGGTAAAGGTAAGGGGGATGCAGTGGTAGTCTCAGCAATAGGTGTAAGTGGTGCAGGTTGAGATAGAGGTGGAATAGTTGTGGCTTCAGATGGTATAGGTTGAGTTGTAGGTGGTGTTGGTTGTACCACAATAGATGATGGTTGAGGTTGAGTGACAGATGGAGCTTCTTGTCCTGCACTTGGATCAACAATAGACAACATAGCAGACAATAAAGGTCTTGGTACCCCTTTAAAACCCCTTTTCATGTTTCTAAAAATCTTTTTGGTCAAGGTCACAGCCAGATAAGGGTGTTTGTTTTCAGTTTGTATATCCAAAATCATTTGTAGAAAATAAGGATACATCAAAAACTTTGTTTTGCTTTTCAAGTTTGCCACCATGCCATCAAAAATTAGTTTTGAAAAATTTTAAACTCTGCCAGTGGAAAGACAAATCAAGGCAGTAGCAATATTGCTACCAATTTGATCCCATCCACCACTTTTAGAGCTCATACAATGTAAAATATGGTGGACTAAGAATCTCTATTGGGTTGTGAAAAAAGCTTTTCCAAAAGGTAAGAGATCTATCAGTAGGATACCCCATATGCCCCATCCCCTTAAAAATCTTATTGTTTAGCAACATGGTAATCCCCGAAGCGCGTGCTAATTGAAGCTTACTTCTAATAGATGCCTTAGTGATTGTATACTCAATAGTATCAATAGTTGCTTTTAACTCGAGAGTCCCATCAGCAAGAGTTTTGGCAGTAGTTTGACTAGGGAATCATGGATAGTAGAATTATTAGTTAAAGCATACCTAAGGTTGGAACCTCTTAGAAAATCTACTATCTCTGCAAACCCCCCACTTTCGTCAGGTTTGCGCAAAAATCCCACTTAATTATGTTTATCGCAGTATTTTAATTGAGCCATGATTTAAAAGTTGCAATAAAAGGTTGTGATGTAGACAAAGAATTATTGGGTTGAGGTACGAGTGAGATTCTAGATGCTGGTAAAAAGAAAATTGAATATATCCTTTGTAAGGATAAAGAAGATTTTTACTTTGATAAGAGGGAGATAGTAAATAAAAGATAAGTATGAAAGAGAAATCAAACTTTATCTATATATAGCTTCTCTGTTAACGACAATAGCACCGTAAAAATCTATAACGGTAACATTTAAACAGTGTTTAAACATCAAAAATCAATTTTCCCGCAACCAGCACTAACGGTAATCTACCAGAATGAAAATTAACACTACCAGACTTAACTTTGGTCAACCAAAATTAAGTATGTTTCAACCTGAATTAACTCTTTTTCAACCAGAATTAAGTATTTATTGAAGACTTACAAAACAAAGACCTTCTCATACCTTCCTTACATCTGCAAATCCATGATATTCCTGCAAGAATTAGTCTAAAACAAAGAAAAACATGCTGCAGAAGTTTGTATAAACCAAAATTAACTGAAACTAACTACCCGAATTAATACTACTAACTACTAGTATTAACATTAACTACCAGGATTAACTTTTAACTTAAGCAGTATTATTATATTACACACTATACATTTAATCCTCCCCTTAAATGTAGCTATGGATTTATCATACCTTGGTCCATCAAAAGCTTTGGTCAATAGGTCAGCTACATTAAAGTCTGTGTGAATTTTCTCCACCCTAATGAGCTTCTTTTCATAAGAATCTCTTATAAAGTGGTGTCTTATCTCTATGTGCTTTGTCTTTGAGTGATACATTGGGTTCTTCACTATGCAAATTGTGCATTCATTATCAATGTGGATATTGGTATTCATGAAATTGAAACCATAGTCCAGCATTTGATTTTGAACCCATAATACCTGTCTACAGTAACTTGTAGCAGCTACATATTCAGCTTCTGTTGTAGAGGTAGCCACTATAGTTTGTTTCTTGCATTGCCATAAAATTAGTCTCCTGCCAAGAAATTAACAACCTCCTGTTGTGGATTTCCTGTCAAGATTTGCCCCAGCATAGTCATTGTCTGAGTAGGCTTACAGGTCAAAAGGTGATTCTCTAGGATACCAAAAGCCCAAATTAGGTTTGCCCTTAAGGTACTTAAAGATTCTATTCACAGTATATAGGTGTGAAGTCTTGGGAGTAACCTAAAACAAGAACAAGCACATACTGTAAACATTATATCTGGCCTAGAGGCAGTTAAATACATGAGAGAACCTATCATGGATCTGTACAGGTGTACATCCACATCAACAGCTTCCTCATATTTTGTCAATGCCACCTTGGTCTCCATTGGGGTTATTGCAATTTTCACACTTATAAGGTCAAACTTTTTCAGCATCTCAGCAACATACTTGTCTTGAGAAATAAAAATTCCATCTGGTTTTTGTTTGACTTGCAGTCCAAGGAAGAATGTTAGTTCACCCATAGAACTCATTTCAAACCTGCCTCTCATCAAGGCCTCAAATTCCTCACACCAAGACTTTCTAGTGGAGCCAAAAATGATATCATCAACATACACTTGAACCATCATGATTTCCTTCTTGTCTTTCTTAATAAACAAAGTCTTGTCAATAGCACCTCTCTTGTATCCATGCTTCTCCAGAAAAGTTGATAGAGTAGCATACCAAGCTCTAGGAGCTTGATCTAATCCATATAAAGCTTTGACAACCTTATAAACCTTCTTAGGATGATTAGGACCAACAAAACCAGGAGGTTGAGAAACATACACCTCTTCATCTATAGTGCCATACCGAAAGGCACTTTTTACATCCATTTGGTTTACTATGATCCCCATAAATGAGGCAAAGGCTAAAAATAACCTGATAGCTTCTATTCTTGCCACATGAGCAAAAACCTCATCATAGTCAACCCCCTCTTCCTGTTTGTGACCTTGGGCCACTAATCTTGCCTTATTTTTTACAACAACTCCTCTTTCATCCCTTTTGTTTCTGAAGACACATTTTGTTCCAATTACCTTTACTCCATGAGGTAGATCTACCAGAATCCATACTTGTTGCAGCTTAAATTGCAATAACTCCTCCTGCATGGCTTCAACCCAACTGTCATCTTGTAAAGCTTCAGAGATCTTTTTAGGTTCTTCCTGAGATAGGAAGCAGGCAAACAAACAATGTTGTTGATCTTTATGATTGTTTCTTTGCTGCTTTTGAATATAGCTGATAAGTGCATGGGCTCCTGATTTTTGCTGCACTTTGCTTCTTGTTTGTACAGCTGACATAGGATCACCAAGTATTTAACTTTGTGGGTGAATATTATGAATCCTAAGAGTAGGAATGGGACTGACAGCAACTTCTGTTGGTAAGTTGTTGAAGTCATGAACCACACCCTCTTCATCATAAGAAGCTTCAGCAAAAATCCCTTTCTTAGGCCTGTGGAAGATTTCAAGCTCTGACATATCTGAATCATCTGGATTAGCATGTTGAGTTGCATCAAACTTGCCAGTATTAACTGATCCACCACCAGTATTAACTGATCCACCACCAGTATTAACTGACTGAGTGCTGGTAGTATTGTTTTCAGGTACTGCCCCTAAATGTTTTTGAGCAATGGCATCCAACTCTCTTCGAAAAGCTAGAATGTCAGGAACAACTTCTGAAATGCCAGTAGGAGAGGCCTCCTGCTCTTGAGTTTTAAGGGTTTGAAGCTCTGTCAAGCATGCTTCTTCCTTTGAATCAGTAGAATGCTTCCTTGTGCCAACTTTTGCTACAGTATACTTGACTGCTGTAGGAACAACAATAAGCTCTGCTGCCTCATATTCTTCTGCAGGAGCTTAAACATTAGGAGTTTGTAGCGTACCTGCACTATTAGTCACTTCTGAAATACATGCATTGTTAGTGACGTCTGAAGTACCTGCATGTGGGTTAGCTTGATTTTCCAAAGACACAGGAATATAGTTCATAGAATCAGTGAGATAATCAATATCAAGCATCCACCTATAACCTACGCCTTTGACATTAGGTTTTTCTTCAAGAAAATTTACATGCAGATTTACTTCTACCTTTTTGGTTACTAAATTATAAACCCTATAGGCTTTGCTATTTAGTGAGTAACCAACTAAGAAACCCTCATCACATTTTCCATCAAACTTGCCAAGCACACTAAGAGTATCTAAATGGTAACATGACACCCAAAAGGTCTTATGTAACAAATAATTGGTTTGTGGCCAAACAAAAGCTCATAAGGAGTTTTGTTTTGAGGTTTAGTCAGTCTTACCCGATTAAAGATATAGCAAGCAGTGCTAACTGCTTCTGCCCAAAAAGTAGTTGGTAAGAGTGAGTCTGCTAGCATGGTTCTAGCAGCCTCAATTAGGGTCATGTTCATTCTTTCAGCAACTCCATTTTGCTGTGGAGTTCTGGCATTACTATACTCTTGTTTTATTCCCTTGTTCCCACAAAATTCAAGCATATCCCTATTCTTGAATTCAGTGCCATTATCTGATCTAATGATTTTAACCCTATGATTAAGCTGGTTTTCTATCTGCCTAATGAAATTCTGAAGGATGCCACTAGTTTAATCCTTAGTACCCAAGAAGAATACCCAACTAAATCTGGTATAATCATCAGTGATTATAAGGCAATAACTTGCATGATTAATGCTTTTGATAGAAGTAGGACCAAAAAGATCCATATGCAAGGTGTGCAATGGCTCAGTGATTGTTCTTTCTAATTTGGCTTTACAGGAGGCCTTGTGTTGCTTACCCTTATGGCAGGCAACACATGCATAGTCATTTCTGAAAACCTTAGAAGGTAGACCTCTTACAAGGTTTCCCTTTACCAGTTTATTTAAATTTTTAAAATTTATATGACCTAACCTCCTGTGCGACAATTTAGATTCATCAGATGTGGCTTTTGCAATCAAACAGACATAATCTTTTGAAAGAACAGGTGTCTTCATATCAAAACTGTACATATTATGTTGCCTAGGGACCTTTAGAAATATCTGATTTTCATCAGGCATCTTAAAGTCAGGAGATACAACAAGACATTCAGTTTCAGTAAAAAGAACCTTGTACTATTTATCACATATTTGTGATATTGAGAAAAGGTTAAAATGCCCTAGTTCTTTTACAAAAGACACACTATCAAAGTCTATATTACCAACTCTTATTCAACCTTTACCAGTTATGTAGCCTTTGCTACCTCCAAAGGTAACAGATCCCCCTTTGAATTCTTCAAAATCCTCCAGGTGATCCTTGTTACCAGTCATGTGCCCTGAGCATCCACTATCAAATATACCTATGTCCTCCATGTTCTTAAGTGGATGATCCTGCACATGAAAAAGATAAATTATTTTCTCTTAGGGACCCAGGCCTTTACGGGCTTGGGTCTGCCTTGTGGTCCTTTAACATTTAGAGTTCTAGCAAAGTTGGATCCACTGTTATAATTGGAGTTTGGTCTTGATGTCCTCCAATTATAACATGTTGAGGTCTTAACAGCAGTGCCCCAATTTCCCTTTACAGCATGAGAATTAGTCATTCTTGATGTATTTCTAATAATGGGTCTTCTCACAAGTGAATGTGACTTTGAAAAATGACTTCTTTGATTGAACTTATTCACCTGGGGTCTTACAGGACTAAAACTGTTTGTGTTTTTGGTAGGTACTGGTTGTTTAGTTCTAACAGTATTAATATTAGTCCTGACAGAATTAACATTTTGCCTAACAGAATTAACATTGGCCCTACCAGTATTAAAATTAGGCCTAACAGAATTAACATTTGTCCTAATAGCATTAAGTTGTACTAGTCTAGGAACAAAATGATTTGCATGATTAACCCTATTTGCATTGTTCCACACTGGTTTTACCACCCCATTACCAGTATTAAAAACCCTTTGTTTCTTAAGTTCAGCCTCTCTTGCCATTTTCTGTTCATAAAAATCACAATATTTGATCAAATGACTTAGGCTTCCACAAACAAAACACTTTTTCTTAATAAAAAATAACCTTCTCCTAGTTCTCTTTTCATGATTTTATTCCGATTTGTTCCTTAAAATTCAGATGTCCCTTGATTTTTCATTTGTTGCCTAGGAGTTTTTACGTGTGTTGCACAACTAGGTTGAACTTCTTTTGAATTAGACACAACTTTTCCATTGGTTGTAACAGACTTAGATGTAGACATCTCATTTGGTATACTTATATTTTCTGATTCAGACTCAGAAGAATGCTCAGAGAGATTTCCAAAAGATCCTTCACTGTCATTTGATTGACAGGTAGAATGCTCAGTGGAATTGTCATCTGAGTCACTAATTTCAGGCTTTTAAGGTCCGTTTTTACCATAAACATACAAAGAATCATCAATTTCCTCTTGTAGTTTAGGAGTATAATCTCCATCTAATGGATGTGGAACTCCTTTGAAATTATTAGTCTTTGAAAATCTACTGTATAAAGGTTTGTTATGAAAATCTTCTTCTGTACACTTAAACACAGTACGATTCATTTCTTCCTCATAGCTTAAAACCTCACTGTTTGATTGTATTTCATATCCTAAGCCAACTTTACTATTTGAAGTCATACCTGAATCAACTAATTTCCAAAGGTTTTTGGAAGCAAATTTCCCTGATTCTACTAATTTTTTCCAGCTCCTTGATCTTGATAAAAGGAGTCTCTCTTACTTTTCTTTCCATCATTTGTCCCCTTGGATGGGCATTCTCTAGCAAAATGACCAGTGTTGTGACATTTGTAACATTCAATCTTGTTTTTGTCAAAACCAACCGGTTTGTTTCCATCAATCCTGACTCTCCTTCTAGTCTTCTTATAAAACTTCTTCATTCGAATAGCAATCATTGCTATCTGCCAATTTATGTCCATCTCTTCAATGTCCA